>VYZT01037871.1:0-55877 GCA_013400735.1 Pomatostomus ruficeps | reverse complement strand
CCTTAATGATTCTTTGATTCTGTTATCTCATAGGGATAATATCAGAGAATTTTCCTATATAAAACCCACCTCATGTTGCAGATAGTTTTTAAACTCAATACTTTGAATATGTTTACCTGTCATGATCAGAACTTTATTCTCTTGTGTTTAATTCTGTAGCATAGTCATACGCCTGTGTACATAGTATAGGGCAATGTCCTGGGAAATTCCTTTGTTGACTGTGAATTAAGACTAGTATTAATGTTAGATCACAGTACTGACCTTAGTACTAGATCTTCAGGATCTTGTTCTGAATGTCTTGTAACACCAGAGTCTGAATCTGCATAATGCACACAGATACTGCATTTTTAAGCTTTCTCAAATGTAATTTTTGAAAAACAGTAATTTATTCTTACTATCAAAATTCTTGGCCTGTAACTAGCTGTGTTGCTTTTCTGTCTAAAACTAAAATAATTCTCTAAGGAGGAACTTCTGTAATTCATAAGTTGTAGACCCTACCGCAAGTGATCGTGTTCAGAAAACAAAAAGGTGTGAGATCTACAGCAGCCCCATTTTGAGACAGCTTGTGAGATGAAGGCAGCATGCCCTGAATCTGATTTTATGAATGTTTTGGGTTTTCACTGGTTGGTTGTCTCTCTTCAGCTGCAAGGAAGAGAGGAGTGATGTTTAAGGGGAAAAGAGCATCTGTTTGACAGATTTTATAGCACCTTCATTTTTGTTTGGGGCTGAAGAACCTTTTTTATTTGGAACTATTTCATTCTTGTCTGTTTCCTCTCTCACAGCTGACAGCTCTCATTTGTGGTTTCATTATCAAGCTGAGGAACTGCCTGCATGATGATGGATTTCTAAGACAACTCTACACCATTGGCTTGCTGGCACAGTTTGAGAGCCTGCTGAGCACTTATGGTAAAGGCACGGGGCCAAGGGGTGGGATTAGCTGTTGAGTCAGCAAATTCTGCATTAAACTGGCTACACCAGGATGTGAGTGTTTGGGACAATCTGCAGCTCAGCTTCAAAATTATTTTGGAAACTAAAATGCAAAACTAGATTATAGATGAAGTACTTAATTATCTAGCAACTGAATTTCTTTGCGCTTACTTGAATTGCTTCTAAAAGATAGTGTACTTATTTTATAATAGAATGTCAAAGGTTTAAGAAAGACTAAAACATCACAGTGATCTTTGGTTTTTTTTCAGAAAATAAGTGGATTAAACATCTGATAAGGTGGGAGAAACTGTGCCCAAAATACACTTTTTGAATTTTCTTGAAGCTTCTGTAGTCTTGCAGCACAATGTGAGATTGAAGAGAGAATATAAAAAGGGAAAGGACTTCACTCAGAAGTGTTTCGCTCCCATGTCTCAAAAGCTGTCTGGATGCTGGTTAGGGAATGCTTTACCGGACAAATCCGGAATACCTTGTAGCTTCTCCAGTGCAAAGGATATCATGGCTCTGATGGTGCTGAGAAATACTTTCTAGCATCATCTAACTTGGAAACTCAACATATAAACTACTTAAAGAACAACAGTCTGAACTGTTGTAGATAACTGGTGTTTTCTGAACTTGCTGAACTCAAAAAATTAGTCATGACATTGGCTGTAGGTCAAGGGGGAGGCCGGGGCTGCAGTACTTCTTCATCTGTGGAACTTCGTTATGGAGTGATGACCTACTGTTGTCATCAAATTGACAAAGGGAAGTTGTGCATAACACGTAATTGCAATTCATTTTCTCCTCTTGGATTTAGGTGAGGAGCTAGCAATGCTGGAGGACATGAGTTTGGGAATCATGGACTTGAGGAATGTAACTTTTAAAGTAACTCAGGCTACATCAAATACATCTACTGACATGCTGCCAGTCATCACTGGAAATCGGTAAAAATAAATTAAATATACTTTATTCTTGGCGAGGTGGGGACATGCCAAAATTCTACTTTTTCTACTTAATTTGTAGAAGAACAGCAGTATTAATGAGCAGAGCAAAATGAGCTATTTTCAGGAAATTGGCAGATCTGATTTGAATGTCCGTGAGGATATAAATGCAACATCACAGGTTGCTGTGATTTTGTTTTTGAACTAGAATAGATTTGCTGACTAGAAGCAAGTTGTGGCAGTTCCTTAAAGTCAGTTTTGACTGATAGTTGCTATTTAATAGTTACATTATATTCTAGGTGTAGGTGTTACCGCTCTTTAGATAAATAACACATTCTTGGAATGTAGCTTTTTGATCCTTATGTCTAATAGCTGTTTATTTCTTTCAGTGATGGATTTAACGTGAGGATCCCTCTGCCAAGCGCCTTGTTTGATTTGCTGCCGCGTGAGATTCAAAGTGGAATGTTACTGAGGGTTCAGCCCGTTCTTTTCAACGTAGGAATCAACGAGCAACAAACCCTAGCAGAGAAGTAGGTATCCAGTCAGGCAAGCTCAGCCTTACTGGCAGTTCAGCAATGGAACTGTGTTGCTGTGGAATTGCACTCTTGCGTAACTCACAGCGATTCGGTTTCTCCAATATACGAACAAGGGAACACTGTTCTAAATGAATCTGTCAAACGCCAAATTCTTCTTTATATGCCACGTGGCTGTGAAGCTCCTTACCTCATGGGTTTGATACAAATGCAGGTTTATGTGGTTCAGAACTGAATTTACAGTGAGGAAATAGATTAATAGAGGGTTATTTAGCACACAGGTGCTCCTTGTGACTTAAGACCTCTGTGAGTGACAGATCACTAGAGGCTGAGAGATCTTTCTGAGTATTCCTGTGTATTTGCTGTCTTGGTTTTGCATTCTCCCTGAGACTCCCTCTCCTGGTCACTTCAAAATCCAGGATAATTGGCAAGGTGTATCTCTGTTTTAACATACCCTTGCAGTATTTATGTAATGCAACACTGCTGTTGTAAAGCTGAAAAATATAATTATGCAATTACATTTGCTAGGGAAACTGTTCAGTTCTGGAAGAGCCAGCAGAGCTTCCCTCTGTTATGGCCTTAGCCTGTAAAGAGTGCATTGACAGAGCACTGCTCTAATGGAGAACTTCAGTGAAGTCAGGCACGTGTTGTGACAGCAGCCTCAGTGCTGGGCTGGAGTGTGCACTGTGATGGTGGACAACGAGAAAAAGTCTAACAAAAGCATTCCAGCAATTACTGTTGTCCTCTGTTGCCTACAAAGGAAGCCCAAGATGACTAGCATAGTTACAGATGTCAGCACTCTGTCTGTGTCTGTGTGTGTGGATATATTAGATGAGGTGAATCAGGGCATTGTTGACAATATTTATTACATTCATGGTTTATTACTCCTAGATCCATATTTTTCATTTACATACCCAAAGTCAACATTATCAGTCCTATCTACTGATGTTATGGTTGTTATTACTAGTTTATGAACTAAACTAGTAAATCTATTATTAGAAGTTTAAATTTAGGTAAAACATTTTGCCAGCTGGGAATTTAATATTGAAAGAGAGGCAAGATTTTTCTTATACCTTCTTCCCTTTTTTCCCCTCACACTCATGTATTTTCCTTTTCTGTAATGAATCATTACAGCAGTTCTCTGTTACACTTCACCTGGCATTTGAGTGGTTAGGGAGCTCCTGGGATGAACCTTTAAACTGTTTTTTAGTAGTCATATTGCCAAGTGCAGTTGTTTCAAAGAAGAAGAGAAACATTTTACTTCGGGCTTAATTGTTCCTTTCTTCTCCTTCTAAAGGTTTGGAGACACCTCACTACAAGAAGTAATTAACATGGAAAGCTTGGTGCGGTTGAATTCATATTTTGAGCAGTTCAAGGAAGTTTTGCCTGATGATTGTAAGTATTTGTAATTAATGACAAATTTGGTTGAACAGCACAATTCAGGCTGATTTTTTCATTTGTTTGCTTTATGTTGGTTTTTTAAATGTCAGTGATGCACCAGCATTCGTAACCTCCAAGAAATGACGCAACTCTATTTTAATACTATAGTACTAAGTAGAGTGGATTTAAGAGGTTTAAAGGTCAAAGTGATTAACTTTCCTTTTTAAGGTTACTTTTACACCTCTTTCTAAGTGACACCATGTACTGTCTAATCATCCAGCTGAGTGAGTTTGTTGTAAGGTAAAAGTGTAAAAGTGACAGGTTCTAGGAGCAGCACTTTCATGTGCAGTTTTTGGTGATGTTCCCTGCACTTATGATAAAACCTGCACGGAGAGCAACTGCCAGTTTTTAGGAACTCGGTCACTTTCCCTCTGTTTTTGGCACTTTCTGTAATTGTTGCGTCTGCAGCCAACAACAGAGAACCTGGAAGAGAGACAATAGCGCTTGGGGTTTTTTTGAGAGGGCAGTGGCATAAGTGTTCTTTACATGTGACCGCAAAAATGATGAAAATTCATCAATTCATTATTATTGCCATCAAACCTCTGGTAAGGTTATTTCATGTGCCCTACAGTTGCATTTTTATTCAAGAAATACAAAGGCAACAGCATGCAACAGGATAGTAAGAATTCTGTTGGTTAAGGTGTGTTATTGCACTTTCAGTTATCCTGAATTTTTTTGATACAGCTGAGAGATACCTGCTTCCCTCCATCCAGGCATTCAGAATCCTGCACAATTAATTCTCTGGAATGTTGGCTGCAAAATTTAATTTTTTTATTGTATAGTAGTCTAGCATCAGATTTTCTTGTAAGATGCAGAAATTAATCAGTTTAAAATGAATTTTGTTCATGTCTCTATCTAGTCTTTCATAATAATAATAATTCCCATTCAGCTCCTTTCTCTCCTCTTTCATTTTTTTTGCTTTTTTTTTCTTCAGTCTCTTCCTGTTTCCCCAAACCTCTTATGTTTCATCCGATCATGTTTTAGCTTTCGTCTTTTTTTTTCTTCTGAAATTTGTGGTGATATTTAGGATATACAAAGTGAAGTGTACTTTTCTGTGAACCCTTGTCAAGGGAGAATAGCATTTTACATTTAACTGTGAAAACCGCGTGATTATGCCCAGTGATGTAGTCTGTGGTAGGCAGAGGCAAAAGGAAAACCAAACAGATCATCCGGGGGACAAATGGCCCAGTGAAGTATCTGCTGGCAGATTGTAGGGAATGTTCCCTTCAAGGATAGTACACAAGAAAGGTTGATTCCTTATCCACTGTCCTTGTCCCTGTGTTCTTAATTCTAAGCTCAGCAGAATTTCGAAAAAATTAATTAGTCTTAGCTTCACTAGCTCCTTGTCCTTGTTCTGTTAGCTCTCCTTGTCTTTAGAAAGAGAAGATGGCCTGTGCCCTCTTTTTGTTTACAGGTATTACTTTCTTTCTAGGTGTAGAATTCAAGCAGACTAGACCAGGACAGACACAATATTGTTAATTATAGAATAGAAATGTAGAATTGTTTAGGTTGGAAAAGATTTTAAGATCATCAAGTCCAACTGTTTCCCCAGCACTGCCAAGTCCACCCCTAAACCATTTCCCCGAGTGCCACATCTACACATTCTTTAAATGCCTCCAGGGATGGTGACTCAACCACTTCCCTGAGCAGCATGTTCCAGTGCTTGACAACACTTTCAGTGAGGAAATTTTTCTCAACATCCAATCTAAAACTCGCCTGGTGCAGCTTGAGGCCATTTTCTCTCGTCCTGTCACTGGTTGCCTCGGAGAAGAGCCCCCCTGGCTTTCAAGTGGTTGTAGAGAGCACTAAGGTCCCCCCTGAGCCTCCTTTTCTCCAGGCTAAATAAGCCCAGTTCCCTCAGCTGCTTCTCGTAAGACTTTTGCTCCAGACCGTTGACCAGCTCTGTTGCCCTTCTCTGGACGCCATTGAGGTTCCAGCACCTCAATGTCCTTCTCGCTGTGAGGCGACCAGAAAGGAACACAGGATTTGAGGTGCAGCCTCACCAGTGCCAAGTACAGGGGGGCAATCCCTGTCCTGGTCCTGCTGACCACACTATTCCTGATACAGGCCAGGATGCCATTGGCCTTCTTGGCCACCTGGGCACACCTGGCTCATGTTCAGCTGCTGTGGACCAGCACCCCCAGGTCCTTTTCCACCAGGCAGCTTCCCAGTCACTCTGCCCCAGCCTGTAGCTCTGCTTGGGTTGTTGTGACCCAAGTGCAGTACCTGACACTTGGTCGTGCTGAACTCTGTAAAAGTGGTCTTGCCTTATTGATCCACCCTGTCCAGATCCCTCTGTAGAGCCTTCCTGCCCTCCAGCAGATCAGCATTCCTGCCCAGCTTGGTGCTATCTGCCACTGACTGAAGGGGCACTTGATCCCCTCCTCCAGGTCATTGATTAAGATATTAAACAGGACTGGCTGTAGACCAGCCACCAGCTGGATGTAGCACCATTCACCAGTAGTCTGTGGGCCTGGCATCTAGCTGGTTGTTTTTACCCAGTGAACAGTGTGACCTACCAAGCTATGAGCAGCCAGTTAGTCTAGGAGAACACTGTGGGAAGCAGCGTTCAAGGCTTTGCTAAAGTCCAGGTAAACAATGTCCACAGCCTTCCCTCATCTACTCAACCAGGTCACCTTCCTGTAGGAGGAGATCAGGTTAGTCTAACACACTATTTGCTGTGAGAAGTAGGCCTAAAATTAAACCTCATATGTCACTCATGTAGGATTCTTTTTGTAACAATGTGATCTCTTACAGTGCATACCTCCTTTTTTATGCACTCACAACTTTAGTTGGTTTTCTCTGTGGTTACTCATTTTAAAAAAAAAAAGAAAATACAAAAAGACAACCTATTGAATACTTGTAACTGATTATCTGGAGTATCTTGCTACATACGTAAGAGATGATGTGTGACAGTTTGAACACAGAAGATGAGTACTGAAAGTACTCTGAAAAATTTCAGCTGCTTTATTTCCACTTAGTGAAATATTAATATCATGACAATGTGGTGTCCTATCAAAGAGGGTGTTTCTTGTAACTGAAAACTGACAAGCTTGCAAATTGAAAATTAAAAATGTGAGCAGAATATAAAATAGCTTCAGAGTTTCTCTGAAAACATGCATGTTCCCCTGTCACCTCTGGGACACACAAACCAAAGGACTATACCAATCTTGCTCCCTTTGTTCATTCTCTTATTATATTGCTATTAGATTCTGAGTCCCTGAGGTTTTAAATAACGAATGTATATTTTCAGTTGAGTTTAATTAAGCTTGAATTTGTTTTGTTGATGGTACAAAGTGATTCAGAACTTAAATAATTGTTCTAAGCTTTGTTAGTTTCAAGAAAACACAAATGTGTTTGCAACAGGCATATAGAAGCAATTTTAAAAGATCTGTTGAATACAGATGAATGAGTAGAGTTTGTTTTGGTTTTTTTATAGGTCTACCTCGATCTCGTAGTCAGACGTGCCTGCCTGAACTGTTAAGATTTCTGGGACAAAATGTACATGCAAGGAAAAACAAGAATGTTGATATCCTTTGGCAAGCTGCTGAGGTATTTATTCACCTAAGCATCTCTGCATAGTTCAGCTTATTTTCTGTATGTATATGTATTTTCCCCTTTTTTATTACTGATATGTTTGAACTTCTTCATTTGCTTGCATGTAGCTTGGAAATGCTGCCAGGCTAGAATGAGACATGGGGAGATAAAATGTATTTTTCATATCAGAATTTCCCCTTCTAAACTCATGCAGTGAAGTTCTGCTCTCTGAAGAATGACAAACTTTGACATCAAAGCCCTACACAACATTTGTGTCTCTCTAAGGGGAGCTGACAGAAAGTCGTGCATGTAGAAGGAGTGATGGATTGTATATCCCATTTCCAGATATGCCGCAGACTTAACGGTGTTCGATTTACAAGCTGTAAAAGTGCCAAGGATAGGACTGCCATGTCGGTCACCCTGGAGCAGTGTTTGATCCTACAGCATGAGCATGGAATGGCTCCACAGGTCTTCACTCAGGCTCTGGAGTGTATGAGGAGGTAAGAGTTTGACTGCATCACTTACTCCTAAGTAAGGAACCATGCAAACTGCAGAGGAGTGGTGGTCTCTGTTTTCATCAAAAGAAAAAAAAGTAAACTAAAGTCTGGAAACTGTAGAACTGACTGCTAGAATTCATCCCTCCCATGCATGTGAGTTGCATATGCTAAAGCTGGTTCTTACCAGATTTGTCTCAGATGGGCTTGAGTTTTCAGTAGAAAATGAGGAGTTTTCAGACAAGCATGTAAAAACATGTTTTCCGTTAATGCTGAGTTTACAGAACAGGAAACTGGTGCTTCTTTGAAAGTTGTTTAATGATGACTTTTCCTGAACTGTCATAGCACTAGGTTTCTTAGTTCTAGATCAGGGAGATTACTCAGGGATGACCTGTCTTTTGTTCTTTGAAACACAGACACCTGCAGTTTGCACTGGTTTGCCACATGTATTCTTTAGCAGTGAAACACTGCTCACTGGGTGAAATGTCAGTATGAGTGTTTCACACTACAGCAACCAAATTTCATCACAACGTGTCAGTGTGCTGTTGTCCTATCAATATAATGATGTTCTGTATTCTGAAGCAGCAGAGATGTTTGCAGAATTAAGTACTGTACTTAAAAAAAATATAATAAATTCTGTTTACTGTTGTTCAATGCCTTGTTTCAAGCACTGCTGGAAAACTCCGTAAGTCACATACCAAAAGAAAGGATAAGAAATCTAGCTTTAGTCTTTATCAATGTAGTTCAACAATGCTGTTCAGTCCTGTTTTTCAACATTCACTCTTATATTGAATGTACTGTACTGTGTGTCTTTTCACCAAATTCTCTAGAGTGTTCAATTCTCTTATCCTTTCTGTATGTTTTTGCTGTTTGACCCTTTCTTACTCTTCAGTTACCTAGAGGAAAAATGTCTCATATAATTACACTTGCAGCCTCTTACACTAGTAATTTGGGGGTTTATATCTACATCTAATTGGATGGCACTGGACTTCTTTATTTTCAGTTTTTTGCTGCACTTTTTGCTACATTGTCACAGAGTTAGTACAGTACATGAAAACTGCACTCAGAAACTAATTAAACCTTGATATTCCAAACAAAACTTGAAATAGCTTTATGACGAAGAAGTTACTAACTTAAAATGGACTCAGTGGTTTTTAAACATCTTTATTTAAATTATGCAACTTGTTGACATAGACATCTGAAACTGTTATACAGTTTCACGGTTGTCTATTTAATAATAATAAAACCAACTTGGAAAAATACTGGGAATCTTGTTACTTTCTTCAAATTCTTTACTGGGTCACTGGTTTTTTTTTTAATACAGTCATGGCGACAATAGAGAGAGAGGTTAATAATGACATTTGTTTTGGTCCTTCAGTCTACCAATTTAATCTAACACAGGATCAGATAAAATATTGACCCAAGAAAAATACTACTTTGTGTTGACCTACACAGGGATATTGAAAGAGGGCCAGTTTAATCAAAACCTTTGGCTTGACCCTTCTACCAACATCAGGGACTTGCTCTGGCAGGTGAAGGACATGACTTTCTCTTCTATTAAATCTTTGACTAAGAGAGATTGTGCAGAACAAATACTGACTAGTCCTGAAGGAAAACCAAGATTAGACCATTCTCCAAGCTCATCACTCTTCCTCACATCTCGTTGCTCTTTGCGATAGTGATTGTGTTTTTCAAATTATTTGTCAATTCTACTCAGGAACAATGGCACAGAATTAATTAAAAGTTTAATGAGAGAGATAGGATTACGGGACAAATATCTAGGAATCCAACTCCACCAAATCTCATTCCAGCCTGGACAGGTTGACCTTACCTAGACAACATATACAGGATAAGAAAGGGTAACAAATTGCTTCCAGGGCATTGAGAAAACCTGTGTTTTGTTCTTTTAACTTGGACCTTTTATTTGTATAACTGTACTGGAAAAGGAAGGTTTGGTTCATTCTTAAAGACTTGTGAAGTTTCTGAGGCAGTTGGAAGGAAAGGAAAGAAGTACTAGTAATTTGTGAGACTCAAAGTATTTAATCTCTTCTTTACTGACAACTTCCCAGAGAAGAAAAGCATCCTTACTTACACCATTCTTAAAAACATTAAGAAAGCATCATCTTCTTCCATGTGGTGTTGGTATTCAGAGGTGTTAGTTCCCACTTACTTGTCCTCAGGGACTTCCCTTCTTTCCTACTCTTGTGGTAGTTATGTATCTGTGATAATTGTGTTCAGTGAGCGTTGACATCAGGGAGAGAAAGATGGAGTGTTCTTGTAGGTTCTTGTAGAAATTCATGGATACAAGTTCGTGGCTTTCACCGTAGAAACAAATATCCTATTATAATAAATTTTCTGTATATAAGTTACAGCTTTTCTAGTTGTAAATCAAATACACAGCAACTTCCAGCCCACAAACAGTAAAATCATGATGATATGTCTGGAAGTCCAAGCTACAGAGGAAATGGCTGCCTGGCCAGTAAAGGCAAAACGAGAGTCAAAGTCCAGCTGGTTCATGTAGCCTCTTCCATCTGCAGCCCACACTCCCCACTAGATCTTTGGCTGCCTGCCCTCCCTCCCCCTACCAGGTTTCTGTTTTGTCAGAAATGCCAGTGGAACTGTTTATGGGAAGATGCTCTAAGGCAGTTTCAGTTAAAATCATCGTGGATAGCAAAACCCTTTGCATGTTTCAGGTAGCTCAGCTCATTTTCATGAAATTAATTAGGAAGTTGCAGCACAAGCAATTTAGCCAACAGAGAAGGGCCATCTCTGTTAGGGGCTCTTGAAAAGCAGCTGGAAATGAGGTGAGGAAAATCATGTCTTCTAGCTGCCATGATGCTGACTAAAAGGGTTATATAATAAAGTCCTGGGAGTTGTGTTTGGGTGTGACCACTCACTGCAATGAAACAGCTATGATAAAAAGCTTGATTGGATGTCTTCACTGATTGACCTGCTTTAAGAATAAAATCATGTTGAACTGAGCTAGATCACTTGCCAGATGCCCACCCAGCTGCTCACTACCTCCCCTCAACAGGACAAGGGGGAAAAATATGTGAAAAAGCTCATGGGTTGAGATAAAGACAGGGAGATCCCTTGTCAGTTACTGGTACAGGCAAAACAGACTCAAAGAAAATTTATTTATTGCCAGTGGACTGGGGATATTAAGAAATAAGGACAAAAATTTAAAATCTTGCCCTCCACCACCCTTCTGGTCCCAGGCCAAAGTATTCCAGTGCTTTTTTCTCAGCTCCTCTACCTCTTCCCCATACTGAGCAAGCAGTGCACAGAGGATGTGGAATGGGGGTTTGCACTCAGCCCTTAACAGTTCTCCTCTGCTCCTTCCTCCTTGCACTCTTTCTCCCCTCCAGTGTGGGTCCTTCCCATGGGCTGCAGTCCTTCAGGATGAACTTTCTCCTGCATAGGCTCTCCATGGTCTCCAGTTTCCTTCAGTAAATACTCACCGGCTGCACTAGGGGTCCTCCACGGGCTGCAGTGTGGATAGTTCTCCTCCACTGCTGCAGAGGAAACTGCTTCAGCTCTTTCTCCTCTCCTTCCCTGACACCGGCACTCACAGGGCTCTTCCTCAGATCATTTCCCATGAAAGCCATGCAGTGCTTTGCCTTTTACTCACACACGCTTTCCCTGAGGCACCAGCATGGCTGAGGGCTCAGCTGTGCCTGCAGTGGGTCACTGAAGCTGGCTGGAACCAGCAGTGTCCAGCAGGGAGCAGCCCCAGCCCCTCCTCAGAGAGAGGATTCCCATAGGCAAGCTAAATTAGAAGGGAAGTTGCTGTGTCTCTTAACCCTAGTCCTCTCCTAGAGGTAGTCTGCTGGTGAATGTTTTGATTAAAGACCCTGTATAACTTGGTGTATCTGATATTTCCAAAAGGTGACTTTTCACCCCTCCAGGGAAGCATCTACATGGGCCAACAGTGACATGGAAAGCACTTTCCAGCTCTTGCCTCCATTCTCACCATATGTGTCTGTGTATACATCTTTGTGTAAAATTGAGTATCTTGATTCTAATTTTTAACACTGGAGATGTGGCATGTGATGTTCATAATGCCATCTTATCATTTTTAGCCTTCCTTCTTTCTCTCTCCCATTGTTTTAACCTTTTATTTATATTCTAAAAGGCTTTTCTTCCTCCTGGCTATTTTGTTGAGCTTTATCAACCACTTTCCAGTAAGCACTAGGTTTCCACTGGTTGATTCTCCTGATCACATACACAAACCCCTCCCCACTGCTAAAATCTGGGCTTTGTAGGCATCACAGATTCAATCTGCCCTTGTCCAGTATAGGCACCAGGAGTGAAAGCTTATCTTGATCACCAATTTGGATCAAATCCAGATCAGAAATACAGTTGGTTTAGTTCCCTGCCCACCTAATTCCATTTGACTTGATGTGCCACCAGCATCTGAATGCTCTTTTTCACCACCTCCAGGGTATAAGTGATTTCTTGCAGGACATTGGCTGGTGCTTACATAACCCTGCTACACAACCATCAAAGTTATGGATGGCTTGTTCCGGATGGAGCAAGTGCACAAGTTCTAACAGCATCAGGCTTACAGGTTACAGTTAGAATCACAGAATCGTAGAATTGCTTGAGTTGGAAGGGGTCTTGAAGATGATCTAGTTCCAACACCCCTGCCATGGACAGGGACATATTCAACTAGACCAGGTTGCTCAAAGCCCTGTCCAGCTTGGCCTTGAACACTCCCAGGGATGGTGGGTGCATCCATGGCTGCCTCACCACCCTCAGAGTAAAGAATTTTCTCCTCATATCTAATCTAAACCTGCCCTCTCTCACTTTGAACCTATTCCCCCTTGTCCTGTCACTACATGCTCTTTTAAATACTCTCCCTCCTTCTTGTAGGCTCCCTTCAGGCACCAGAAGACTGCAATTCAGTCCCCCCTAAGCCTTCTCTTTTCCAGGCTGAAAAAACCTGATTTTCTCAGCCTTTTCTTGTAGGAGAGGTGTTACATCCCTGTTTATCTTGGTCATTTAGTTTTTGCTTTGTAAACTTAAAATAGAGTTGGACTGCTCAGGGCATAAGAGTGATTCAAAATCAAAGACCACACCACAAAGCCTCAAGTTACCTGAAGAGTTGTTCTCCACTGTAGCCTTCAGTGCTCAATATGAGAAGTGGGTACACCATGAGATAGGCTTTGCAGCATGTCTTTAGAAAAATGCCTATTGATATACACTTGAATTCATGTCCAAGCAGAAAAATAGGTGGGTGGTTTGGTTTTTTTAATTAATGAGTTGGACAGGTAGTTAAGAGGTTAAATTAAATCACTGCAGCCCACATGGAAAGATGTTTGAAAGGGTCAAATACTACAATGGTTATTCATGTTCAGCTTGCTTTTCAGAGCTCCACTTCTTTGCAGCATGCCAAAGCATGGCAGAGCAGCATGGGGTATTATTGCTTGGTATTCTGAAAGAATGAACATGGAAAACCATTTATGTTCAACCTACATGTGTTTATTTTCACTAGACTACAGTACTTCTTTCTTATTTTTCTCTTTTATTCTCTTTCCCTCTCCTTATTTCTATAATTGTACTGATGCATATTTTTGAGATGTTTTTCCACTCTTTCTTTACTTCATCTTCTGGTTTTGTTGTGCGTTCTTCCATGTTTTTTCATTTTCTTGACCACCTTGTGTTGCCATCTCTTTTTATCCATTCATTTGCATGTCCGTCTTCCTTTCTGTTTTATTTTCCCTCTTCCCAACCTTCTTCCTTTTCACAGCATTGGAACACGGGAGATAGTCACCCAGAAGAACTTGAGTGGCTTGGTGCCCATCCGAGATTTCAGACTAGATCCCAGCCTCCTCTACTCTATTCCTTTACTGGCTCTCAGCCCCAATTTACTGATTGTGTGGCTGTTTCTGAGCATAGCATACCTGGTGGCCAGATTACGTTGCAAGTGAAGATAGAGTTTAAAAACAAAAAAGGAAAAAAAAAAAAAAACCAACAAAACCCACAAAACAAAAAAAGTGCTTGAATGTGTATTGCCACTTGGTACCTGCTGGACAAAGGAATGTGTCATAGCATTGTCTGCCAAGAATTATTATTATGCCTTACAATTTTACGTTTCTATTGTACTAAACTGTAAATATACATCAAATTATTTTATCAAAAAGAGTTGTATCGAAACTTTAAATTATTGTTCTGCTTTCAGTGCTTGTAACATAGTCTGACATTGGCCTGTTACCTCGTTACTTTAGCCGGCCTGAAGATCTCTTACCAAATACAGTTTTGTGTTACTTGTTTCATGTATTCCAGAGAAAGGAACTCTGTCTGAAAAGAATTTGTATCTTTTTGTATATTTAAGGTGTATGCTAATCTTGCCTTTCATTTTTATGAGGTATGAAAAGAAAAATATAAACATGGGTGGGATTTATAAGAAATTGTAAGAAATTTATTTAAAGAAATAACAAATTTATACCTTCATTTCAAAGCATAATATCCAAATTACATTGCTGAACAGTTTGTAGAACCATAGTCTTGTTCCTTTCTCATGGTTAACTATATTCTAACAGACTAGAAAACACTCAGAAAACAACTTGCAGTGTGCTGCATGCAGAATTATTTCATTCTATTTGTGGATCTGCATTTTGCATTGTATTAAAGACATGAGGAGAATGGCTTGTGGTTAGGAAGGGGATGTGACTGGCATTAGCCTGCTAACGATCCATTATCTATTTTAGGTGCTCTGTTATAGAACTTATTGTGAAATAGGGTCATCCTAGAAGTTCAAGATAATGGTCTTTAATTTTCAGGTAAAAAGAGGGAGGTATCAGTTAACTCCTTTAGTAGGTGGGTTTCAGGTTTTCCACTGGGCTTTATTTTATCTACATTAGACTAAATATTACTGTTACTTCCATTTTTAAGCGTTGCACAGCTTTAATAAATTATGATGCTGATAGTGGCTTAGTGATAAGCGAGCGATGGTAAGTTAACATTTATTTAAGTGGTGAGATTAAAGTGGCTTCCTGGTTTAGTGATGCAGAGTATTTGCAGATTAAATTTGATCATCATTTCTATATAACATCAAACTAGGGGAGGCCTACTTAAACTGAAAGATTTTGTTGTTGCTGTGGTCTGGCAGAGCTTGTCAATAGCAATAGCTGATTAAAAACTAACCTCATTTAATGTAGTTTGATATATTCATAAAGAGTTTTACTTCGCTTGGTGCCTGAGATGACATTGGGCTTCTGAGGAGAACTAGTACTGTGATTTGTATTTTCTACTATTATTAACTTGCTCAAAAAAGATAGGTAGCTTTAGCTTTTATTATCAATTTTAATGGAATTGAGAGCTGCTGAGAGAAGTATGCTGAAATAAAAAACCAAAAAAGCACAGTTAGAATAAAAATAAAAATTAAATCCTAAATTTGGATTTAATTATTCTGACTAAAAAAAAAGTGTGTGGTTATATTTGTGTCTTCATGAAATCAGACTGTACAGTACACTATCTCTTAAAATTTTTCCTCACTATTCTTCTGATTTTGTTTTTAAAAGAAAAAAAAAAAAAAAACAAAAAAACCCAAAAAAACCCCAAAACACCACAAATACATATATGTTTATATATCTATATATATAAAGCACGTATCCTATTTATTTTTAGTTGCAATGAGTTTAGGTACATCCTCACTGCTGTGGAGGTTTTTCCTGGTGTGGTGGTTTTGGACATACCCCTGTGCTGTGCTGATTCCTGATACTGCTGTGTCTCCATAAATCACCTCTTCTTTCTGGTTAGCACTGGTTTGTTCGCTGTGGGTGCCCCAGTCCAGCTTTTACAAAGTGAGCCCTCGTCAGGTTGGACTGTGGACTTGACCTTGCAATGTGGGGCGTGTCCTGGGGTCACTCTAACCAGAGGTGGAAGTAACTTCAGTAGAATCACAGAATATCCTGACTTGGAAGGGACCCACATGGATCAAGAGTCCAGTTCCTGGCCTGGCACAGGGCAGCCCCAGGCACCCCCCATGTGCCTGAGAGTGTTGTCCAAACACGTCTCGCACTCTGGCAGACTCGGGGCTGTAACCACTTCCCTGGGCAGCTGTTCCAGTGTCCAGCCACTCTCTGGTAGTCAGGTGGAAGGAATATCCACTGAACTTCCTGAGATTATTCATCTGTTTAAAATATGAAGGTGCGGCTCATGATTATCACTAGGGTTGCAGTAAGACAACCTTAAAATCATTTGGAATGAAAGCCTAGGCTTTCTGCAAACAATGTAGGTTTTTTCTTTCCTTCTTAAACTTCACTGGGGACAAGTTTGGGTTTTTCTTCCTCTTGGAGCCTGGTCTGTGCTTTTGTTAAGGCATTCAGATTTAAGATGCAGTAGTGCATCCTGCTTACGTGCCTCCAAGAGAAGGAAGATGGCATGTGAAATGTGTGAAATACATCTTTGTCACCGTATCTGCACCATGAGGGACACATGCAATAAGCAGATGCAGTGAAATATATTACAGAGAGAATGATTCACTTTGGAGTTAAAATGCTCACCTAGCATCCCATATTTGCTAGTTAAACTTACTGCTTTTATTAGTACTCTGAAGTAGGATTTGTGAAAACTTTTGATGTATCTATTTGGCTGCAATAGCTGTCGGGGGAGTTCTGTGAAACACAAACCAGTGCCAGAAAAATAATGTCATCACAGATGATTCATCCTATAAAAGGCAAGCACAGAATGTGCTCCGGAGACAAATTTCAAACTCAGTTAAACTGTTTCTTAAAGCAAAAAAAATGGCCATATTTTATGAAGTTAAACTAGGTGTTACATACAGAATGCAGTTACAGCCAGTTTCATGAAGCAAAATTAGAAGAACGGTGAGGTCTGTAAGAGCATGAGAGCTTTCAAACTGAACCAGAATCCAAACCCTCCTTTGGAATCAGATGATTACAGCTTACCTGGTGGATGCTGCAGCCATCTCCAAGACAGGACTGATGTGACATTTCCACCATAAGATGCTGTACTGTACACTTTGCCATGAAAGTCTAGTATTCATTGTTTAGGTTCTAGTCCTCAATCAGGGAACAACATTCTCCTGCAAGCCTAAATTGATTTATAATATATATTTAAAAGATAGTGCTTCCTCTTTGTATGTCTGTTTTTGGATATAATCAAAGGAACTCTGAATTAGATTTACAAGTGTAAAGAAGCCTTATAACTGGAGTAGTTTTCTATTGTAGCACAAAACCTCTTTGTAATGTGGGGCAGTTGCACCAAAACATGGGGTGAAAGTTAAATTCTGCACAGCTTTGTTTCTTTGAAGTGATGACTGTCAATGCAGCTAGTCTTTTTTGCACTGCTATTTCATGACTAGGATTTTTTTTTAGACTGTGTTGATTTTCAAGTCCATTTATGCATGCAGAGATAACTGGAAAGTCATATATTATTTTTGTATCAGCTCTAATCTTTAAGTAAGTACTTATAATACTGACATGCAGGGAACAATAAAGTTACTTTAAAGCTCTTATAGAGAGATCAGCAGGTTTCGTTTTCAGCTTTATGTGTTACTAAATTAGCAGAACTGCTTTTAAGCAATCCCTTGGGATCCCTTGTGCAGTGAATGGCATGTGAACTCCCCAACAATGTACCTTGAAATACATGAAACGGGCGCGAAAGAACCTTTTCAGTAGATGTGCTGCTGCTTTCTAGAAATGCAAAACTAGCAATCAGACATAGCTTGTGTCCATTCTGTGTGCTTCTTACTGGCATTGTATGATGAGTCATCTCTTTTAATATTTGCAGTGGCAAATTAATTAAACGCTCATTAAATATAACCAACTTTATTTTAATGCTATAAAATAACCAGTTCATTTCATCTTAGTTTAAGTCTTTTTTCTTTTTTTTTTCCCTTGTACTGCTGTCATTTTTTGTGCTTGTTTTTTTTCCCCAGTGAGGGTTGTCGCCGAGAAAATACAATGAAGAATGTTGGATGTCGCAAGTATGCATTTAATTCCCTGCAACTGAAGGCTTTCCCAAAGTATTACAGGCCTCCAGAAGGAACTTATGGAAAAGTTGAAACATAAGCATACTATGTGCTTTAATTGCTGTTCCATTAAAACACGTGGATACATGCTAGATTAACACACGATTTCGTCCTCCAGAAGAGATAAATAACTTTTTGTACGTTTCGCTAGGTCATACAGAGCATGTTACCGAATTGGAATCTATAGTAACAATTATTCTGACACCTTAGCTTGAGAATAGTGTGATGACTCTCTGCCCGTTTAAATAGCCTTCAGTGTATGTAAGATGAGCAGATATTGTGCTACGTAATAATTACCTATATGCAAATAGCTAGGTACCTCCTGGATGGGCAAGGACTCTAGGAACGGCATTTAGGCAGCTGTTTCACGTAACATCTTTTTATACTGAGTTGATTTGAGATTGAGCTTTTCCTAAACTTTTTAAAACTGAGAGTAAAACTCAAAAGTTGTAAATAAAAAGGATCCTAGACAGTTTAGTAATTGTAGAATGCATTGTCACAATCAATAAAAGGAGGTTTAACTTAAAAAAAAAATCAGCACAATAAGAGCCAGGAGAAAGAATTGTTTTACTGTATATAGGATGCCATCTTCATGTATGAAGTTAACAATATATAAAAGGCCAGACATGTGAGGTCTGGTTTATAATTCTGTTCAAATAAAACAAATTTCTGTCATCTTTGGCAGATAAGGCCTTGGACATACAACTGATTTAAAAAAGTATTTCAGAAACATCATGATGATTAACCATTAATCTCAGCAACACTTCCCCATGCCCTTCCCCACTCTAAGGCAAGTGCAACAAGCAAGTTGCTGATGTTGCACATGACATATTCAGTATATTCCATGGTGTTGTACATTAATTAAGACATTTTTACCCATGGTTTTTTTATATCACTTTTGGATTGTAAGCATTAGTATCTTGGGGCATTACATTATTTTGGCCAGCATATGATTTTTCTGTATCGGTTTTGTATGTCATTACGAAAATGCTCAAAGTGCCCAATGCATCCCCCTTGCTCTAAAATCAAAATTGGTTTCTGTTTGCCTTTGCATTTCACCTGTTGAGAATCCTGGTGGGGGGAAGTGACCGGTGTCAGGGTATTTCTGAAGAAGGTAGCCATGCCCTGTGTTGATAGGAGGGAACTGCTCAGTGCTGCTGCTTGTGCCTGAGAACCACAGGTGGGTTCTAGCATATGACAAAGGTGGTCAGTTGGATAGCATTTGATAAAAAATGTTCAACAGATCTCCTCAGAAATAATCTCCCAAAGAATGCCTTCGAAGCTAAGATAGTGTTTTAAAAAGCAGCTAAACATTCATTTCCAAATTTTAACAGGATCAAGTAATCTCTAGCTAGCTTCATTCAGCACAGTGTCCTTTCCTTCCTGGTTTCTAAGGATCTAAGTTTTAGAATAGAAAAAGTCTGCCCATTTGTTCTCGTGAGAGTAGCAACAGCCAGGTAAGTATATGGCTGTTTTCTAATTTCTTTCTCCCTCTCACTGATGTTTGTCTGTGCTGTCACTGCTCTATCAATCAGCCATGTTCATTCTGCTCCCATGTAGGTTTGGGGGTTACAGGTCCAGCAGTTTTTGCATTTTGCTTTTTGCAGTTTAACACTGAGCAGCATGTCACAAAGCCAGGTCAGAGAGTTCTGCTGAACTAGGCTGTTAGCATTATTTCAGATTCTGTAGGATAACAAAACATGGAATTCCTGTGCAAAGGCAATGTATTATAGTACCTACCCCAGGTCTGAACAAATCATCTACAGTAGTACAGTCCCTTGGAAATGTTACAAACCCTATTTGCCAATTAATAAATGTCAATTTTGTTTTATTTTTTGCTTATAAGTAAAGAAATATATGATGAAAAACTTTTTGATGGGATCTCTTTAGACATGTTACTCCATTAGTTCTTCTCAGCCTTCAGTCCCTGGCCCATTATTAAATGCTACTTTATTTTTGTATAAACTATGCTCTTTATATCCCTTAGTTTTTATGAGTTGATAATTTTATTTTGTATATTTCAAATATGGTTAATTTTAAGTCCTGTATTGTTACACTAAAAATCTTCCAATGTTCAGCTTCAGAAGGAAATAACGAGATGTCTCTTGTAACCCTTAGCAGCGCCACTCTCTCAGACGGTGGCCAGCAATCAGTAGACGTGCTCTAGAGCTTAGCAATCCTTTATTTATTTTGTATACCGATGTAATCTGAAAAAGTTGCTGAGTTCTGTGTGTGCGTGGCAGGACTGCAGCCGCGGGAGCCGTGTGGTTGTGTCTGGGCTGTTCCGCTGCCCGTGCCGGCGCAGTGGCCCCGTGGCGCGTCCTGGACACGGCACTGCCGGGACATGCACGTCCCAGGCTCCTTCTGAGGGCTGCACCGACAGTGAGGGCTTGAGCGGCTCCTCCAGGGAAAACTGTGACACGGGAAATCCACATGGGACCTTCTCAAGGGGGAAGTGAGCTTTTCTGTTGCACAGGAGAGGCGAATCTAAGGATTACTGTAAAATGAAGTTCTGTCTTAAGTTCCTTTTTTGAGTACATTTTTTAAATTATAAAACATACAAAGGTAAAAGAAGAAAACTGTTGCCAAGTATGTTCTGTGTATGTTCTGTGAAAGTACCTACAGCACAGTTGCCTTTTGTTTCATTTATACGTGTAAAATTATTGTATAATACGACACAGTTTTGTCCCAACACGACTGTATTTGCCAAGCTTTGTGCATTGAGATATTTTTATTTATTTGGTTTTGGGCAGTATTAATATATCATAAACATATGGCTACTGTTTTATATATTCTAGTTCATCCAATCCATGTATGCTGTAAATGTGCTAGTCTTTAGGATGAAAACCAATAAAGAACTGACATGAATAACAGTGGTGGCTTACTTTTAATGCGTTCGTGGTAGTGAAAATGAACACTTTCAGGCTCCTTGACTTGATACACTTTTATCTGTTGGAGAGTATAGAAAGCCAAGTTACATAGGGAGACATTTTACACAGATGTGCAAGTCAGGAAGTCGTTACTTCTAACCCCTGCTAAAGAACAGCTGCTATCAATTTTCTGTAGTTAAGTGAGGCACCAGCTTCTCCCACATGATACACATTGTGCAGCAGCAGTTAAATAAAGAAGCAATGGGAGGTATTTTTCTTCCTTAATTCTATCTACTTTTTCTCCATGAATATTCTGTAAGAGGTTCCTGAGCTTTGTTCTCTGTTCTTTCACTTTTCCTTCCATTAGCAGAACTTTTTCTCTACTGCTGCTTCCTATAGAGCCAACTCATGCCTCAAGCAGCTTCAGCAGTTGGGCTGCTTTTCAACAGGGATAGGGTGCCCTTGTTGATTGTCATTTTGATTTTAAATTAAATAAAGGTTATATAACAGTGTAACAGACAATAATTTAGAGCATTCCAACTTCTGTAAAATATGAAGAATAGAACACAAAAATATAATTTTGTTGCTACTGGGCATTTGAGAACTGCCAAATAGAGTTTTGTTTGTGTGAAAGAGGGCTGAGGAGCATTGGTGGAGCTCAATGAGTTAGTTTTTCTAGTTGCACCAAAGGAAAAACTGTAGAAGATTAAAACATACACTGCTTTCATTCAAAATGCAGAAATAGAAGGTTCTTGACAGATGGGAATTCCTGAACTGCAAATGCAAAATGCATCTGCATATACATGCATATATAGATATACCTTTCAAAATTTCTAATTATCTACCTTATCTAAGTATCTACCAGTATTATGGTAGATATTAAAAGGTGGGGTGTTTAAAAATGGTTGAAAATGTAACGTCTTTAAAAGGCATTCTGAACGATCAGAAAATGTCACGTGTTTGAAGCGGGTGGTTGTGCCTCCGTATGGATTGCTCCATTTGGAACCCGCGGTGACGGTGAGTCTGGGTTGCCTGAGGACCTGTGGCTGTGTGAAGGGCATGTGTGTGCCCATGGGCTGTAAGCGATCCCACAGGGAGCTGCTGGGAGCAGCAATGACCACATGCTTCGCTGTGGAGACAGAATTCCATCTCTTTCCCATGACTTTTGCTGTAGCCTTCAGGCAGGGCTTGAAGCTCTGGTACAGGCATCTGTGTACAGGCACTGACAGCACTTCAGAAGGGATTACCTGATGCCACAAAGTATCAGTTTAAAGTCACAAACATGTCCTCTGACAAAAGAGAGGAAATATTCATAGATGAAACACAAAAAATGCATGAGAGAATAGAAAACCAAGAAGGGTACAACAAAAAATAGCAAATCACTTGTTTAAACCTGAGAAAGAGTCCTCATCAGAAGAAACTGTAGGTAATTTTTGTGACCAAGGGTGAGCTTTTTCAGCCTTCTTCAGTTTGTGGATTGCTAAACATTTCCAAGACCCACCTCAGAGACTTTGGATCTATATACTGTTCTGACTGCATGTGAGTTTATTTAAAATATCCCTTCCCAATGAAGTACAAGATTTCTAGGCAATGAAGGGGAAAACATATCAGCAATCTCTTTTTCTCACATTGCTTGAAATGTCAGGCAAACTTTCTGCTGCCAATTCATGAAATATTTTTCCCTTCGCAACTCAGGGTGGACGCAATTTATCCATTTATTCACAATGTGATTTGAACAGGGTCAGCAAGTAACGGGTAAGTAACAAGAGTGGCTGACGTGAACACAGGGGTCTCCTGGGACCAGAGGCTTTTCAATCTGTGCCCCAGGTCCTAACACCAGGAATGGCCACAGCCCTGCTCACCACAGGAGACTCCTGGGAGCGTGGTGTTAACAACGCCAAAGTTGTTGGGTTGATCCCTGTATGGGCCGTTCACTTCAGAGTTGGACTCGATGGTCCTGGTGGGTCCCCTCTGACTGGGAATGCTCTGTGATTCTGTGGGACAGGCACATGGGGGAGGTTTGGGAGCACGACAGCCCAGCCAGGGATTCCACCTGCAGCCACTCGCATATCCCCAGTTTACAGCCACCTCCATATTCCCACCTGCACTGGGTGTCCTGGCCAGCCAGAGTGGCCCCACAGCAGTGGCTGCTGTCCTCCTCTGGGCAGAGAGAGAGGTGAGAGGGAGGGAAGGAAGGAAGGAAGGAAGGAGGCTGCTGTGGAAGCAAGGCTGGCCTGGTGGTGTGGTGCTCACACACGTTCCCTCAAACATCCTGTGGGGAAGGGCTGCTTGGCAGCACAGACCATCCCATCTCCCACTGTGCAGCAGTAGAAATGTCCTGGAATGTAGTATTCTTTAATCTGGCAGGATTGAGAGTCCTGTTTCAGTGTTTGTTAGATCCTGCACTTAAGTGAAATATCCTAAAAATCATACATACTGTAATGGTCGCTTATCTTTTAGTTTTCCATTGGCTCAGAATATTGGTGGCACTTGCAATTTCCATTTTGAAATAGAGGAAAGTTGATCTTTGGAGTTCTAAAATAACAGCAGTAAAACATGTTTACATGAAGGCAAGATAGCTTTTAAGGGCTCAATATTTGTCTACAAATTTCTTAAATTGTAGCCATGTCTCAGAATGCTGCTGTTAGCATACAGTACAGATTTGAGAAGTTCTGAAAAGCAAGACTGAAATAACTCACTTTTTTTTTAAGGTATGTCAGGTTGTTGGTTGTATTGCTGCTAACTGATGTTGGTAACAGGCAGATGATGGCACTAGAACCTAGCATTGAAATTACTGAGATCACCTGCTGCTATGGAAATGCTCTGAAAATGTTGGTAAATGCCCTTCATGTTACTAGTTTGTAACAACCATGAGGTGATCTTGCCTAGCTGTTTGAGAGACATCTGTCAGGTCTGGAAAAGCATTCATTAGCTATAATAGGATATAGTCCTGATGGGTATTTCTGTACTTTTTTCTGACATCAGAACTCTCTCATTCAGTGGCATTCCTGCCCCATTTTGTTCCTCTAACCATGGTGTTTCACTCCATGTTCTTCCCATTGTGTCTCGACCAAATTTCCCATGAGTGTGTCGGGACTTTCATTCACTGCACACAAACAGATTTTCAATCAGCTTTAGTTTCCAGTTGTATGAGGGGTGTTCCCTTGACAGGCTGTGGCCGTATCCACAACTTCAAGGTCTGTAGGCAAATGACTCAAGAGGAGTTTCTTTGACTTTTCTCAGTTCCTTGTTAGATTTAGAATACTCTCATGAGACTTCTAGTTCTTAATGAAACTTCTAGTTCTTCAAAACAAAGTGAACTTTCTGTGTGGAAAATACGGCTTTACAATACCTGTGTGAGATTGGTCTCTGGAAGTGGATAACTTTGGAACATCCGTGTGACATGGCTGATGGCAGGAGCTAGAATAAAGCTTGTTAAGAAATATCATGTGTTTACTATATGTATCTAGATTGCTCCTGTGTGGTAATATAGGCTGACTCGGCACACAAAATCCACCTTTCATCCTTGGCTGCATGGCTGATCTGCAGTGAGTTGCACACTCCAGATTCTGGCTCCACTGCTGCCATCAGCAAAGCTTTGCAAGAGCCTCTTTGACTAAATCTACAAAGGACACTTGCCACCTATAGCTTGCCCAGCTTGTAGGTGTCTTACTTGCCTGGTGAGCTTCCTGAGGTTTTCTATATTGGAAATTGCTAATGAGAAGTTGGTCAGTGAGACTCACTCAGCCTGGGCTTCCTTCTCTCACCCCAGTGCTGGGAATAGAGACAGGGATTTGTACCTCTGGCCTTGCAGGCACAGCCACAGCTGGGTTCTTCTTTTCCTGTTCTTTGCTTCTCTCCTTTCCCTCAGTCATCCTCGGAAGGCAACTCCAGAAGCCCAGGTGGCTTTTTCAGTAATGCAGTGAAGTGCTCCTGTTTTAGGTTGTGAGAACTCAGTGGGGATTTTACTGAGTGAAGACATGGGAAAGTGACTTCTCATTTTGCCAGGAGGGATTGTCAGTAAGGCAGGCAAGGTGAGTGCCAGGGGGCAATTCCAGGGACAAACGGTCTCTTGGGATGAATTTATCTGAGGTTAGCTACCTGTTTTTCACAGTTTGGGGTGAAGGCAAGAAGCAGCCTCTTGTTTGTAATTCTGTGGCCCAAATATTCCCTCCATGAACAGGGTTCTCACAGTGAGGCTTGCATTTCATGAGCAGTGCTGTTCTGCTGGTGAGGCTACCTGGGGCCAGAGAAACGCTCCTTTTCTGGGTCCTGCTTGGACAGGCACAGAAGTGAGAATTACTTAATTACACAGGCAGTTAATAGGTAAGATTGAGCAACCAGCTAGATTAAAGATGTACCGACCTGAATTAGAAACCTCAAAATATCTGTACTTTGTGATAGGAAAACCCAGCCCTATCTCATGTCCTGTCTTGACAGTGGCTTCTAACTTCTATCTGTGAAAGGGCAGAGTAAATATAGCATGGAATTTCCATGTGTATTTACACAATTTTTTTTTATTATTTGCATTTTTGGAAGTGTGTTTCTCAGAAGTGGTAGCTCTGAGTCGATTTATTTAGTGCCATTATGGTGTTTTCCACTGTGTCACATCATCTCTGCTTCCCCTTCTCTGAGTATTCACTTCTTCATTTCTTCTTGGACTTTCATCATTTGAGTCCTCAGAAGATGAGGATTATGATGTGTTTGCGGATAGTGCATAGAATATTTGAACCAATCTCTTGAGTTTGTTGCTATGGTGGAAGGAGTTAACCAGAAAAATTATGGCTCATCGATAAACCGTAGCTGTTTTGTTTGGTTTTTTGGGGGGGTTTTGATTGGTTGGTTGGTTTGGTTTGGGTTTTTTTATTATTGATTTTATTTTATTGATACATTCCTGTCTACTGTCAGGCTATGGATGTAGGTAGACAGCAATATGATCACTATTCTTGTTTTCATATTATAAATCAAGATTGATAGTTATTTAGAGAACACAAAACTGGTGAATAGTGTTACTAAAAAGGTGGGCAGCTTTTTCAAGGAAGGAACTGCAGGCATTGAGAATGACCGTGTGTGGGCATGCCGGGGTAGTTCAGGGTCAAGTACTCAAGTGCCACTGCAGAGTTCTGCAGGTGCAGGGACTGTGTTGATGCTGCTGGTTTGTTGTTGAAGAGCTGAGCCGAGAGTCAGGGCTAAAGTCTTATAGAAAAGTGGTACTGAGAAGGGTGGAAGCTTTGAAGACAATTAGACCTAGGTTGCATTTTTCTTTAAAACATTTGCTCTTTCCTTTAATCATAGAATAATCACAGAATCATAGAACCATCGAGGTTGGAAGAGACCTACAAGATCATCCAGTCTAACTGCTCACCTGGCACTAACACTGTAATCCCTAAACCACTGAACCACATCATCCAATGCCAGATCCAGACACCTCTTAGACACCTCCAGGGATGGTGACTCCACCACCTCCCCGGGCAACCAATTTCAGTGCCTGACCACCTGAACAGTGAAGTTTTTTTAAATATCTAATCTGAATCTCCCCTGTCTCAGCTTAAGGCCATTTCCTCTGGTCCCCTCACTGAAGGCACAGCAGAAGAGACCGGCCCCCACCTCACCACAACCTCCTTTCAGGCAGTTGTGAAGAGCGATGAGGTTCCCCCCCTCCCCAAGCCTTCTCTTCTTGAGCCTAAACAACCCCAGTTCCCTCAGCTGTTACTCATAGGACATGTTTTCTACGCCCTTCAAAGCCTTGTTGCCCTCCTCTGTACAACCACTATTTATTCATTTATCTTGGTATGTAGGTGACCTAAGGTGACCTCAGTCCTGCAGTCATGGGGCTCTTCTGGGTCTCAGGAACGAAGACACAGCAGGACATGGTGTAGTAACACTGCCGTTTTAATACGGCAGAATAAGAGAAATAGAGGTGGTGAGTAAATCATTTGCCCTGTCAGGTGCTGGGAGTTCTGCTTTTATGCAGCATCCGACAGCCCCCAGATGAATTCCCATGGCAGGCTCTGCAGGTTTCAGTCCCCTTTCACACTGCAGTGGCTGTTGTGTTGCATAATGAACAAACCCACCCATGTCCTCTTGAGAGGCAGGAGTGTCCTGTCCTCTCTTCTTACTGTTCACCAGGGCAGGCATGGGGCATTCCAGCACATCCCCTGCCATGCTGCACACGTGGGGTTCATCTGCCCCTCCAGCCTGAAGCAGGGGCTTGGCAGCACAGGCACAGCTTGTCTGAGGTCACCAACTCCTTGAATCCATCTTCCACAAGGCTCCCAATGCAAGCTGGAAGAGAACAGGGCTGCAGCAGGGTTTTGGGATTTAAACTACTTAGTGGGACAGCACAAAAAATAAGAACTGAAATACTCTGATGGGAGAGGATGCAGAGCCCTGGAAAAAAACCTCAGCAAAGGCCTTTCACAAGGATAAAAAGGATGGAAAGACAGTGGGTGAGAACAGAAACCAACATGTGTGTTTGGAGACTTGAACAAAAGTACAAAATAACTGCACAAAATTCCTCAAATATGGGTATAGAAATGAGTTTTAAAAGTGTTGTGTGTGAATTGGAGGAGCTGTGTCTTGAACATGTACTGAATAATTTCAATTATTCAATATTGGGGAAGGAATTTTGTAAGACGAGCAGATATAGAAAAAGAGATACTGAGCACATGTATGTAGAAGAGGAAAGGAAGAAAAGTTATTCCTTTTAGATAGTTTGATGAAAGAAATATAATAAATAGAGGAAATAAATAGTTTGATTGCTTTAGGGTATTAGGCTTGTCTGGCACGTTGTGATTCTATGCTTGAAGAGAAGTAAAAGCCTGGTATGACTGGTTTTTGCCCTGGTTTGTGGACTTTCCCCACTGAACTGCAAGAACTTCCCAGTTCCTCTTGCTTTCAGACTCGTGGCACACTACTGTTGAGGAATGGTAGCTGTGTAGCCTGGCAGTGGCGAAAGGAGTGCTAATTTTCCCAATACACAACTAATTAAAGCAAAATACTACTGCTAAAGCTGAAATGTGGTTTTTTCAAGGTGTCAGGAAAAGCCTTAGAGGAAATCCTAGAGCCACTGGCACGGCTGTGGTGTCGGGATTGCTGTTTGCAGCCACAGAGGGGGGCTGTTGATCCAATAGTGGAACTCTCATCCTTCACTCTGCAAAGGGAGGAAACGGCATTACTCAAATTTATTGAGTTAGGGCAGGTATTTTCCAGTGTGCTTATTTAATCAGAGTTCCTAAAAGCCTTTTTCCCCCCAGGAGTTATTATTGCTGTATAGACCAAATCAGTCTTTTCACAAGGAGGCTCCTTTAAATTACAAAGTCGGGACAAATACTGTCCATTTTCTGGAGTTCTCTGGTGCTGAACCTGCTGACATGAGCAATATTCAATTTTTATTGTTCTAAAAGCTGCACCATATGGATTTTTGCATGCAGTTGATCAATGCAAGGGCACTAAGTCAGCTCAAGATGCACCTCATTCTCATTCCACATACCTGGAACTGTGGGTTCAACTCACAGGCAGTGCCCAGACCCCACATTTTCACATCTGAAATTAATCTCTGCATAACCATGAGATATTCTGTGTGCTGATAGTCGTAGCATGGATGTTTGCTTTCTGTTTGAGCTGTGATGAGTTTTCCTTTTGGAGTATTTCTTTAAAATGTTGAGTTCAGCTGTTTCAAAGAAAGGATCATCTTTTATAGAAACAGAACAATTGAACCACTTAGGTTGGAAAAGACTTCTCAGATCATCAGGTTCAACTGTTGACCTAACACTGCCAAGTCCATCACTAAACTATGTCCCCAAGTGCCATGTGTATTTTAAATACCTCCAGGGATGGTGACTCCACCATTTCCCTGAGCAGGCTGCTCCGATACTTGACAAGGCTGCTCCGATACTTGACAACTCTTCGTGAAGAGGTTTTTTCTAATAGCCAATCTAAACCTCTTTTTTCCACCCTCCCTTCCTCACATGTACATGAAATCTGAATTTCTCACTAACTTTCTAAATACAGCTGAACTGTTTTACTCCTTGTGTGCCTCCCTATTATTTCAAAGCATTAATATAATGTTTTCTGCCACGGCCTTTGCGTAGTTTAACTGAAGCATTAAGATACTGTTGATGTGTTCTTAAGATCTGTTGATTTTTACCCCACCCCTCCCTTGAACTGGATATCCAATCTTCAGCCACAGAACAGAATTTGGTAGGTGGGCAAATGTGGGCTAGGCTTGGCAGCTAGACCTGCACCGAAAGCTCATAGGAATAAACTTCTGATTTGGGATAAGACATAAGTGAATACTTCCTAAAATTACTGCTGTCCAAAAAGATTTCTAGCACATCAGGAATTCCCCTGTGAGCTGTAAGCTGAGCCATACCCATTTAATGAAGAATGTTGCATAGTCTTCAGGGACCTGCTTCATTCTTTGTTCTCAGACTCTTCAAGGTTGGCAGGATTTTGCTGGTAATTAACTTGACTGCTAAGGACGGGCTAGAGCAGGAAGAAGGGTGATGGAAAGCCAAAGGGGCTAAAAGTCCTTCCCCCTTCCAGAGAGCCAACAGGAGTCACTGAAGGAGCATTTCAGTCTCTCCTCAGATTCCAGCTTCTGATATTTCCCTCTTGACAGGCAGTCGGCCATCCTCACTGGCTTCTCTTGTGTCCTGCACTGCCATAAAAGAGGTTAATGTTCTCCCTCTGGTGAGCAGTGTCTTCCCTGACAATAAGTCCAGTGGGCCAGGGACTGATGCTGGGTGAGGCAGAAGCTTCTCCAGGTGCTGCTTTCCTGGTACACTTGATTCCCAGCATGATTCTTGTAACTAAGCTGAAACACAAGTGAGTTCATCCTGCCATGGACTCATACTAAAAACACTCAGGAAACTTTCCAGAGTAGCTAATTGGGTTTAGGTTGGTTTTATGTTGGTTTTGTCAGCCTGTATCTATTTAATTATCTCTGCACCCACTCCCACCCCCTTGGTGCCCTCTCCAGCCAATACCTTTTTTCTCTCTTACAGATGTTAGACTCCAGATCCTCTGGCTTGTTTAGGGCGAGTAATTGAGCTGTGATTTTTCACAGCTTGCAAGAGAGTCCCATGTGAAGCCTGTTACTGCAGTGAGAGAACATCCCACTCACTTCCTGCTGCCACTCAAGGACTGCTTGAGTGTTATCTTGTAAAACTGCAGGAGAGTGAGTGTACCTCCTGAAAGTCCCACTTATCCAGTGCTAATGACGCTCTGACTCAAGCATCTGCTTCACAATAGGCAAATAGAGAGCAGTGAATTTTCAGATACAGGGTCCTTTCTGGACGACTACTATCTGAGATCCCAGCTTGACAGAAACACCTCAAGTGGATTTTCTTAGAAAGTGGACATAAAATCTGTATTGACACTTCCTTCTGCTTTCTGCACTTCTCTTGGTACAATGTAGTGTGCTGATGTCCTTGGATCTGAGCTGTTACCTTTACACAGTTCTGCTCAAAAAGAAGTTACCTTTTGTTCAGGACAGTCTTCATGTTCCATATAATATACACCCACATCAGAAAGGTCACGCTCTGCTTGCTGCTGGGCTACCCAGCATGAAGCAGACACTAGTAGCAGCAGCAAACATGGTTAGAAGCTGTGTTCAGAGGGCTGCTGAAAAGCATGCTGATCCAGTCATCTTGGAGACTGCTTTAGTATGTATGTGACTAAAGCACCGGTTGAGCATTAAGTCCATCAGTGAGTGGCATTAGACAAAAACAGGTACTGGGCAAAAGACTCCGTTTTGAAGCAGAACCTGTTTAACCCAAGTTGAATGCTCTTCCAGTTGCAGCAGCCATACAGTAGAAGCTGGGTCATTTTCAGTCCCTCTTCTAACAAACTGACTCATTGAGAGCTGCAGTTGTCTCACTGTTTCATAAAGCCAAAGCACTGGAAAACTTGCTCATAATTACAGGTTGGGAAAACAGACAAAGCCCAGTCAAAGCTGTACTTAGTACTAAAACATCTGGGTGAAACAGTGTCAGTGAAAGACAGCTTCATACTGTGTGTACTCCTCTTTACCTCTCAGTCAGGCACAGCTCCTCGTCAGCTGAAGTGCAGAGCACAACTCCCGTACGATTTCCCCACGGTGCTCCAGCGTTGGGAATCTGCTGTTCACTCACATTCTCATCCTACCTTGCCCTGGAACTTTCCCCCGCACCGTGTCCCTCTCACAGGGTAGTGGCCCTGCACTGCTGCTGACAGAGCTGTGGCCAGGGCTGGGCCCAGCGTGTCCGTATCTGTGAAATAAACTTGCTGTCGCTTGACTGGAATTGTGTATCCTCTAATACCTTTCAAGAGCTTTTGGAAATAGAGCTTATGACAATTAAACTGGTTTCACATATTAGGGCCATACTTCCTACCTCAGGCTTCCTGATTTTAGTAACAGGGCAGAAAGTTTTTAGGCTTTTAAAGTCTATTTCTTAGCATTGGCAGAAGAGAACTACACTTTAGGAGCACCAAACTAATTACTAAAATTAACAGTAATAGTTTCTCTTGTTTGTCTTCCTTGCTGGGAACTTTGCATCCCCAGTAGTTTCCAGGTCTGGAATAGAATAGTAGAGCTGACTCATGGCAGTTTGGCCCTGATTCTACTCCAAAGAAATGTTTTAAACTATCCAAAGGGCTGTGAGCTCCATGGTTTCCAGGACAGCCTGTCTTCTGAGCACTTCAAGATGTTTTTTCCTCTGGTCTTTTTCCTCCAGACAGAACTTCCCTTGTGTCTGAGCTTCACTCTTGTTCATTCTGCCTTTGCAAACAGTCACCTTGCTGCCGAGCACTCGAGCTTACCTCTCCCCAGGCTCAGGTTGTCCTCCCAGCACACTGCAATGTTTTCAACCCCATCTAGACTTCTATGCAAGACTGCATGTGCTTTGTCAAAATCTCATTCCCTTTTTTTTTCACCTCATCATAGGAGGTCTGTCCTCTCCATGATTCTGTGATTGTGGATGCTTCTGTCTCATTACCGCCTCATGCCCTGCGTAAGAGATTTTTCAATGCATGTCCAGGGTAACTACACCACAGAAGCCGGCAAGCAGGTACCTCAGGAGGAGGCAGCAAAAGCCATCTAGTACATGTACTTACTATACACAGAGGTTTCTTTAGTTACACCAAACTTTTGCCTAGATTTTATTTCACCCAAATTCTTGTCAATTGCAATCATAGCTTCTCTTTAAGGCAGCTCTTCTGCTTTCTTTAAGTAGGCAAAACAAAGTGGAGGTGCTCTCCAAAATTACCCTGAAGAAGCAAGATAGGACACTCAGTATTCAGGTCTCAGATATTTCCCTTGGGAGAAAGACATGATTCTTCCCCTCCTAGGAAACTGAAAATTGTGTGTCCAAGATCTTCACAGTTCAGGTGGCTTCACTGGAACTTATGTTTAATTGGTGCTCAAGGGGAAGTTCTTCCAAAACAAGAGCTAAAAATATATTTTAATAGTGACCAAGGTTATTTGCATTATCACAAGGGAATGGCTCACAATTTTCTGGGGGGCAAGGGAAAGGCATCTAAATCACTTGTGTTTTGCCTTGTCTTGTTCAAAAGGAAATGTTCTTAAACCAGAATTTTTTATTTCTATCCTGATTAAACCACTGCAAACTATTACCATCTCAGAATTATTTTCTGCTTCTATCCTCCATGGAATCAATGCCAGTGTAAACACCTGATGGGTAAAAGAGGGTGCATATGACCTTAAGCAGCTCCTTTCACCTTGAAGTTACTGCTGGTTATCTTCCCAAGCTCCATTTGCAGAGAAGCAGGCCCTGGCATGTCAGGAGCTTAACTACTTGTTCTTTATTTTCATGCATTAAGAGATTTGTTTGCTCAGTTACTCAGAAGGAAACTGCATATAAATCCAAGCTGAACACTTCATGACCCTGAATGGCTCTAGAAGTACTCAAATTTTAAGAACAAAGGAGTTCCAGCAGGTTCCTGTTTGAGAGATGTGTATCTTTGAGCTTCTGTTGGTGGCAGCAGGAAGGCAGCAGCCTGGCACTTGGAGGGTTTGTTCACGTAACACAAGCTGGAAAAGGGCTCATCTGGTTAAATAAATGGGACATTCATATTTTGTTGCATACAAAACCTTTATGCTAGAAGGAATATTAACTAAAATATACAGTTCTTATTATTTTACTGGATGAATTCTGATAAACATCTGCTGCTGTAAATTTGTAGCAGTGCCACTGAGTCATAAGCAAATTTACAGGGCTAGTGTCTGTTAATGCTTTCTGGCAATGGAAGGGTTCATTTTTACTTGGCTACAGCTCAGAGGAATACATGTAGTCACTGGGGCTTGCCTTGCTGTTAATGAATGGAAACAGGCACCTTAGAGGGACAGATAAATCATATCCACAAATAGTAACATTCTTGTTCAGACCCATGCAAGAACAGTGTTACAAAGGTATGGTCATAGCATAAACAGCAGCAGCTGCTCTTTCGCCTGATACCTGGAAACTCAAGAATGTAGACATTTTCCCAGCTTTTTGCTATCCAGTGAATTTTCAAGTGGGTGGCACTGCATAACCCTGAAAAGAGTTTCTATTCTCTGCTGCAACACAAACCCATGCTGCTGAGAAGCCAGGTTTCATCTGCAGTGAAGTTTCTGGTAACACAGGCTCTGTGTGCAGTAGATTTTGGCCCAAAGGCTGTGCCAAGTGGAGTCATGCACACACAAGTTCAGAAAATACAAGGGGAACAGAACTACAGCAGACAAATCTTGAAAAAAGCATATTTATTTTAAAGTACAACCCAAAGTTGTATCTGTAAGAAATGCACATGGTATCTTGTTTCTTGCACAAGTCTTGGCTGTGTGCATTTCAATTCAACTTAAAAATGCATTCAGGTTTACAAATGTACAAACAGCACAAAGTGTATTACAGTCTCAACAGAATGCTCTTACATTCAGACACTTTGCTCTTAAGGTTTTGTGTTAGTTTTGTTGGTATTTTTTGTTGATTTTTTTCCTTTTTTACATTCTTACAACCTGTGTTAACAAAGACAGCCTTATTTTAAAAAAATACTCTGCATTTTAGCACAAAGTGCCTTTTGATTTTAAATTAGAACTTGGAGGGTAACACTGGAAAAAATTTAAAAACCCAAACTTTTCATGAAAGTATTGCATGCCAGGACCATTTTAGAGTTCAAATTGTTTCCTAAATAAAGATGGCAGATGGTAAAATATGAAACCAGTGAAACTGTTCATATTTACAGGCTTCAGCCGTAGTTGGGATTTGTGACCACACCCAGACATTTCCAAGCTTATCTGCAATCTCACACTACCATATTGCAGGACAGACTTTAAAAGGAGCAAGTGATGAAAGCATGACTGACAGGGGGAGTGGGGCAGGGGGAAGCAACGGCCTGAAAACGATGTTTCAAAAATTTGCATTCAGAATTGTATCATGACCTGGATAAGAGTTCTTTCTTTTTGCTTTAGTTTTCGTGAGGATAGTGTGAATTTGACCAAGGATCTGAACTTCTTCTTCCAATCGTTGGGCTCCAAATTCTCCAAGGATTGTAGGTCTGTCCCATGTCTTCAGCAGGATTGGCAACGGTGGCAGCAGCAGGTGGCGGTGGAGCAGCAGTGGAGTTTTCACTACCCATGAGGTCAATGCCTGACAAGGTGTTTGTTGGAGTGGTGAAGGGAAGGCCACTGTTGAGATTACTTGACCAAATGGAGCTGCTGAAAGGAGTGGAGGACCACAGGCCACTGGGGTTGCCCAGGATTGCCTGCAGTAAAGAAAGAGCAAGGTAAGTGGCAGTTTGGTAGCCTCAATTTTCACCTGGTTTACAGCCCCCTAAAAAGAAAAGTATCCAAGCAGCAGCAACAAGAAGCCTGCACTGGAACCCCTTCCAGCCTCACTGCACCACGCAGCTCTGAACTCCCTTTACAAGAGCTCTCACCAGAGGAACCACGGTGCCCTGGGAGCTGCAGAGCGCAGCTGCAGTACAGCCTTTCAGGCTGCTTTCATGGAGCTGACATATCCCCATACCACTGCTAATTTAAGCACTGTGAGTATTCAACACACAAGGGCCAGAACACTTAAGCTTAAACAAACTAGTTAGAATGAGGTAGCAAAACATGGTTTAAGTCTCAAAAAACCAACAAAATCCGAGTTACAATGCAAGGTAAAAGCAAAGTCCTTTTTTGATCTTTTTGGTTGTTTTGCAAATTTATCTCCCTGCAGTCAGACCTGTCTGTTTTGGATGAACCTACCTGTGTTCAGTCCCACTGTACCTATCCCAATTCACACCATATACTTTTCCCCCATCCAAAATTTCTCCAGATGAAGGGAGAGGGGATAGGAGAACTGGCTGTTTATCACTGAATTCCAGAAAGTCTGTCCTGGCTCAACACACTTGGAAGTCTCTGACAAATGGTCACGGTGCAGATGCAGGTGTGCTCCATCACATCACAAATGCATCTGGGATTTACAGGACAGGTACAGCAAGCCTAGAGAACACATGCAGGAATGGACAAGGCCCAGGTTCTGTCAGCTGTATTTTATTAAAGCCCAAACAGTAGCGAACAACAAGCAGAGGAACCTGACCCATGGTGTGGTGGAAAGTGATACCCGGAAGCAGCCAAAGATGGAGATGAGAAAGGTTAGCATAACTTTCTGCTAATATTAGCACAGAACCTGCTACACGCAGACTTCTGGCACTACATACCCCAGTGTCAACAGATTTAATGTATATATGCTGCAAATTCAATTTGCAAATATACTGTAAACTTGATACACCCAAGAGGCAGTGGACTTGTTGAGTAAGTGCTGTAAGGTACAAACATCCTTATGTTTGGATTTACTGCCTGGAGATAGGGCACCCCTTCCCAGGATCTCTGCCCTTAGATAACACACACTAAAGATTAACCAGTATCAGTGTACTCTTCATCTAAAGATTTAAATAAAAATCCCTTTAGGAACAAAACCAAGGTAGAATCTGAAAATTTCTTCCTTTTAGGAAGTTATTCTCTGCTCTGTAATGAAGATAGGTTCAGTCTAATCATATCTGAAACTGGCTGGATGCTAACACACCACGGAATTGGCTACCGAGGGCTAGACAGGAGTTTTGAGCATTGCTTGGGGGTTAACCAGGCCAACAACATCAGGACTCTCCAATGTCATGGAGAAACTGACTGAGCTAGACCAGGGTCACAGTGCATTACTGTCACATAAATTAATGGTTATATTTAAGCTACACAAGCATTAGACTACTAAGGCTATAGCAGGAAACACTCACTCTGCTGCTCGGGCACCAACCCTAACACACTAAAAGTCCACCCTATTTCCTGCTGCAGGCAAGAGCCAGGAACTGTTTGTTCCTACTTGTCCCAAAAGTGTTTGGGAGATCCTGATAGAAAGGCACTTGCTCATAAATCAGGAGCAAAGGAGCAGGAGAGAGGAGCACCTGCTGTGTCCTTTCAAGACTGGTGGAAGGAGGTACAAAGTGATTGGCAGGCAGAACTACACACAGAGAAATGGAAGAAATGGGAGTAGGAGAATGTGGTTAGAAAGAAACTTGGGGAGAAGTACCAGCAATGCAGCAAGGCTGAGGGGAGATGGGATCCAGAAGGCAAATGCTACTTAGCACAGAAGCAGAGTTGCGCATAAAAGGAGAAAGCAAGAGGAATAAGGAAAGAGAACAATCAAAATCAACTCTGCAGAAACCTTCCTAGAAAAAAGGGTAACACAGGAGCCACAGCCTAAGTGCTGTTTGCAACAATGGCTTTGGCTCTTGTCCCAGAACAGAGGAAAGGGCAGGGCCCTGGCCTGGTACTTGCTCTCTTACCAGGCACCTAGAGCAAGGAGGCTCAGTAACAGGAAAAGCCAAGCTTTCCTGTTCTGGTTAACCATAAGCACTTGAAAATATCACTATCATTTATAACAGCTTAGAATATTTCAGTCAGTTTGCTGCTTCTTGTTTATTAAGTGATCTTCTCCTTGAGTACACTCCTAAAATGTCTCCTCCCAAATCCAAGTACTTAAATGGAGTAGTTGACACTTTATCTATACCATTTGTTTGGCTTCCATCTTGATGCTTCCTGAAGCACACTTCTAAGTATTTTTCAGAAGCAGCTGGGAAATACGAGTTAGGAGCTACAGAGCTTGTTCTGGTTGTCCTCAAACTCTCCCTCTATCAAATGTTGAGAAATCTGCCCTCCATGTGACCAAAATCCAAACATCTTTCCTTACATAGTTTCTGTGAGGTTCCAGCTCTGGTTGTAACCACATGACAAGGGCGGGATCAGCAAGCCTGTGTCTATAAGAAGCTGTGTGACCTTCTTTGGCTTCCCCTGTCCCTGCCTTCCCCACTCCATCTGAACTGCTCCCAGGTGAAGTAAACACTGCCTCTTACTCACTACAAAAACATTTTCAGAAGTCAACATGAAGAAGGATTTCAGCTGGCAGTGAAGACAGCTGTTGCAGCCTAAGTCTGACACAAGGATGACAGTGCAGCACTACAATCTGTAAAAGTTGGGGGTTTTCTTCTTCTTTTGCTATACTCAAAATCTTCATTGAAATTAGTAGTCAGTTTAAAGACTTCACCTTATGTTCAGTCCTTCAGTGTTTTTTCTTAAACTGAAAAGAATATATTTAAGGTCTTTTAGATAGCTTTTTTGGGACCTTTTGTTAATTTACGAACAGGTGCAATACTAGATTGAGAAAGCAGAATCAAAGTGTGAAAGTTAGCATATTGGCTATTTTGCAACTGTCCATCAACCTGGAATTGACATATGCAGTGTCCAGCCATGGCACAGGAGCAAACCTGAAGGATGTGGGAGCAGAACACACTTTTGTAAGTGCTGCAAGGTGGTCTTGTGAGAAATACTTTTATGGGAAGCAGTGTACATGAATTCATCATCCACAAATGAGGAGACTAATGGCTCTTTGTCCAACAGCCATGCCAACTTAACTACACCAAGATAAATATGTGTAAATTCCCTCTTCCTTTACTCTTCAGCTGATTTCTTTTCATCCCCAATTCCTCTGAATTAAATTAGATGGCACATACACAACAGGTTGGTAACAGTAATAAACCACTGTGTCTGGACTGAATACTTACTGCAGTTGTATGAGTTGGGGAACTTGAGCTTGTTGGCCAGGAGGGTACAGAATCTGTAGCTGAAGGATCCCAGATGGATGATGGAACATTATTGAATTCACTCCAGTTTCTCTGAACATCCTGCCCATAAGCAGATCGAGCTAAACCAAGCTTGCTAAAAACCTCTAAAAATAAAATGAAATAAAACTTGAGTACATTACTCTTCCTCCTTTTCCAAGAACAATACTTTTCACATTTATTCCCCGTATTTTTCTAGCAGGTCCTGCTGCAGGGAGATTAGAAGAGGCCACACATACAGATCTCATCTTATTTGACCAGCATCAGACAGGGCTACAAAGTTAGTCATGGTTATAGTGGGGAAAGAGAGTTGAATACCTGCTGTGGGTAATTCAGTGCCAGCCTAAGCACAGCAATACTCAGAGTCCTGGCAGTTCCCCATAACTGCAGCATTCACTGCCTTACAGCACTCCCTTCCCAGGTGACTCCTGGTAGGAGGCAGCACTGGGAGTGCTCCGGCCCTGACCCCATCTCTGCTATGAGAAGGAAAAGGGAGCATCAGCAGTCCTGGCTCGCCTGCTTCCCACACCTGGAACTGATGCCAGGCATTTTATTGGTGCCCCTCAGAGCCATGGGTGCCAAGCACTGCTGCTGAAGAGAAACGAAGCCCACAGCAGCAGCTGCCATTGTTTGCATTTCCTGCAGACATCTAACTGTTGCAGTAGATAACATTTCTTCAGTAGACACCAATGCCACATCCAAAGTTTGCTTTGCTTATCATCTTTTCAGCCAGCTCAAAACACACCACACATCCCCAAGTATGGTACACAAATCTTCCTAAGTACACAGAGCATCCACGCCCTGCAATCTCAATGCCTGCCCACCTCGATTTCATTTATGTAAATTTACCTAAATATTTAAATACATTAATTAATTGCTGGGTTTGGTATGCATCAGTTCATTGTGCAGCTATACAAATACTGCAGGAAAACACCAGAGGAAAGCAACACGAGGGTTGGGCCACTGCCTCACTTAACAGAGCCATGGTTTTAGGCAGGTGTTTATGCTCAGGAAACCACAGGCCTAATGGCACATTTGTGGGACTTAAAGTTTTGGGGGAGGGATAGAGAGGAAGAAGACTAAGGAAAAAAAACCCCAAATCCAGAAATTTTACTGAAACAGAGAAACTCCAAACCCAAGCACTCTCAGCCCATTGAACACTGAGATTCCACTGACTTTCTCTGGAGTGAAACACAGAATATACCACCAAATTTTTAACAAATGTTCCTACATCGACTTCCCTTTCGGGAGTGAGGTTGGAAACACTGTCTGTTCTTAGATCAGGGGAATGAAGACACAACATTTCTTTACCCGTATTTGAATATGGAAAAATATCTGAACAGAAAAACTCACCTCCAGTTAAGTTAAAAGAATGTCCAAATGCAGAGAAGGAGTTGAGAGGAGTGAAATCAGGACTGCTGGGATTGCTGATAGGACTCCACAAACCCGAACTGCATTTTATGGGAGAATAGGAAGGCAATATACAACTTACTAACGCAGTACTACTGACAATATTAACTTACTGATCTATATACAAATGTGTAGGTTTAGCTATATATATTTATATATATCTATATAAAAATATATAGTTAAACATTCAAGAGTTAGGAAATCAGTTTGTTTTTGTTTTAACAAAAGATTTTGGTGAAATGCCATTTTCCTGTGTATACACCTCCCACAGTATATTACACAGTAATAGAGACACAGTGCTCTAATCTGGAGAATGAGCATCAAACAAATATGTGAGTTGCTCATTTGATCAGTTTTTCAGAAAATTCATGGAGTCCAAGCCATAGTACAGTTTTTTTCTCAAGCAGATAAAATTTACAGTCACTTGGAAGGGATCTAAATACACTCATGGACAAGCTTCTTAAAAGTAACAGATGAGATAACTGGAATCAGCATTAAACATCCACCAAAACAAACAAAAACTCCAATCAACAAACTTCACTCAGAAAAGCAATTCCTTTGCATATGGAAACTTGAATTCAGGTTTCTTTCCTACTCTAGAAAGGTTACTGCTTTTTACAACTGAGACAGGGGCTCACTGCCAAAATGTCAGAAGAGACATGTGCCTTGGGGAATGTGACTGAGTGCAGCCCTATCCTGCTCCTACTGAAGACACAAAGCCCACTGATAGTTCTGGTCTCAGCGTTAAAACAGGGAGCAAAAGGTATTGCTATACAGCAAGCTACTCTGCCTGTGAACCTTCAAGGGACCTTGGTACACACTCCTCAGTTCTGAGAGAGCCAAGCTGATTTCTCATTGTTCGGATGCCCAGGAACACAAGATTGCTGAGTTACTTAGAACGACAAGGGCAAAGTTCCCATCACATCCTGAACATCCTCTCTATTTTTGAGTCACTTGCAACTTCTAAACTTTTCTGCAAGGTCACAGACTTTAAAAAATAGTTTAAAACAACTAACCACAATGAAATCTATCACTCCCTTCAAAATACCATTCATTAATAGCCCAATCTCCTTTTCTAGGGGTTCTGGTATTTGCCTAGGGAATACAAAAATTACCTGTCAGAGCCATCACTGTCAACAACTGTGTGGGAAATGCTGATATTGCTGGAAACATCCATCTTGCTTGGAGAAACCTTTGGTAAACCACTACCACCTGCAAGAATATATATGTAAAAATGAGTAAAATAAACCCCAGCAAAATAACAGAATATTCAGGAAATATTTAGAATTATTAAGAACTCCAAACTGGTTTTAGTACCTGGACTTTTGTCATAACCTGCAGCTACAGCAGCAAAAGTGGGGTTTCCATTCCTGCCTGGAAGAGAAGCTGCCTTTGCCAGCTTATGTTTGGTACCATTAGGCTGCTTGCTTTTTGTTTCACTAAAACAAGAAAGAAACAACAAAAAAAAAAGAGTGGGAAAAAAGAATAAGGTTTTGGACTGCAGCAGTTTGATTAAAAAAGCAGCAATTTGAGCTAGCATTCAAGAAAATGTTTGTAACAGCTCAACAGTTCATATAATTGCATGTTTTTCCAATCTACCAAGTTGTACAGCAAGGCAAGATATGCGTAGGGGTGTATCTGCAGAAAAGCAGTTTCCATGGGAAGAGGAAACGGGTCTGAGAATAGGGAGATGCCCCCTGTGAAGCACACTTCCACAAGCGCTCAGTGCCTGGGAAATCAGTAGGAGGTAGGATCTGGACTCACTTGCTGCAGCTGCTGTTCACAATGCTGCTGTAAGTGCCTCCTCGTGGCCCAAAAGCAAAGGATGTGGGAGGAGGAGGGGGAGATGGAGAGGCGGGTGTTGGAGAGGGCTGGCGCTGCTTCAGGAACGCGTCTGCATTCAGGGTTTGCAGAGAGAGCTTATAGAGGTTGTCTGTGGCTGTAAAGAGAAACACAAAACATCTTCCTGTAGTATTGACATTACAGCAAAGGCTTCTCGAACTCCTGCTATCCCTTCTGTTCAAATGGAGGAATTATGAGAAAGGCTGTTGGCTCCCATTGATGGAGGTAGTAGCTCTATGTTCACCTGTAGTTATTCAGGTTTACTGTTTATTTTCAGAGAGACTGTTTTGCAACACAAGCAACCAGGAGGAAGGTGAGTTGGTTCCCACACAAGGGACTTACAATGCAATCAGAAAGACTGTAACAGCGTCCCAAGCTAACCACTGCATTAAGGTTTTTTCAATGTTTCCTCTCAAGGAAAATAATCAAATTAGTTACAAATTTGGCTGAAGTAGACCTGACCAAGAAAAACTCCATCTACTGTAGAAAATACATCTCTTTTGAGCAGTAATTATCATTTTTTCAATTTCCTCAGCAGCTTCTGAATCGTGTTCATCACTGAAGAGCTGCAGAGTGACCCCTGTTCTGCCCACGCCATTTTCAAACCTCCCAAATCATACCAGATGCTATCAATATGGGGCTTACAGCAGAAAAACGGAGTTCAGCTATGCAGTGAAAAGGAGACAGGAAGATCTATAAACAGATCAAGGCTATCTACAGATATTAATTGCAGAACACATTATTCTGCCATTGTCTAGTGATTACTTACAGCTGCCACCTTTGTGGAGAGGCACAGAGTCCCACTCTGGTGGTGGAGAATCCTTTTCCCCTTCTGAGCTGCTGGTGTTTCCTAGCTCTTGTCCAGAACCACTGGGGAGAAGTTTTGCTAATATTGATGGTCTGTTCTCCATTAACTTACTGCTTGGACCTATTAAAAGAAAAGAAAAATACAGGTGTGCGGATAATAACTTGAATAGCTTTCTTCTCATACCAGACTTAGAATTAAGCACTCAAGAAGGGTTACTGACAATTATATAAAACTCTTAAGGTATTTACAAGAAACAGCCTCACACTACCTCTTGTTTTGGGGAGGTTTCTTGATTTAGAGCCACTCGACAAAAGGTGTGGTGTAGAGATCTTGGATGGAAAGGTTTTGCGCTGTTTGTTTTCCAGTGGGGGAGTATAAGACAATTCCAAGGAACTAAAAGGAAACAGAAACTCCTTTATTTTAAAGCTCTGAAGTACTGAAAAGCATTTTTAAAAAAATAAGTGCATACATACATACACACACACACATATATATATATATTTGGGCCATACTGTCTCACAAAATATTGACCTCGTTTGGCTTTCTTACGAATAAGCAGAGTTTTGTATTTCTGCTGTATGCAACTCCACCCTTCATAGCCCTGGCTGATTTTCTAGCCACATGGCTCCAGACATGTATTAGGCTCACTCACATTCCAGGAGCATCTGGAGCTCCAGGATCACAAAACCCGTTTTGACTATACAGAGACAACAAGAAATGGCAACTGCCCCTCTACTCTGCCCCTACGCACCCCTGGTTAGATCCCATGCTCCTAATATGCTATTGCCCTAAATGTACAAGATTGTATTTTAATCAGTAATATAAAACTACTCAAATGCACCACCAAATTCAATTGGCTGTATATTGCTCTTTTTCTCCAGGTATTTGACTCTGTCTGTCAAACTTTTTATGGAGGAACTCTTTTCCCCATTTGTTGCAGAAGAATTCTAAGCCAGCTCTCATTGTGGCCTTTGAAAACTGTCACATGTAATTAACTTGTGAGTTATAACATAAAGCAAAGTACATAATTCTAAGAATGAGGAGACTTCGCCAGGAAATGTTTTCAGAAATATTTTGAAGAAAATTAATTTCTCCTAACTACAAAATCAGTCTACTATTAATTACAACAGGAAAAGCAGAGCGGATATACCATACCTCTGTTTGGTAAAATTCACTTTTGTGGCACTTGGATACCAATCTGATTTCACAATACTATTTTGGAATGAACTAGCTATAGTAAGACTAAGATTCTTCCTGTTTCCTCCTATCTATACTCTGCAATCAACCACAGGCGAGTAAGGGGCAGTGACTGGCAGTGGCAGCAGCCTCCTTTAATAATGTATCCAAGACTGACCTTATGCTATGATATGAAAAAGGAAACTGAGGCTGCAGTTTCACCAAGGGCAGCTAAAGCACTCACATTAATGCTGGCTCACTGTGCTGCCCCTAGAAACATTAACCCCACTACTTGTATGCAATACCTGTTACAAAAACTGTAACATTGCTTTGCCTGATTTTCATCGCTGGATTTAGCTCTCACTTATGTGCTGTATTTCCATTCAGTAATTTATTATTTGCAAGCTTCTGATATTCCCTGATATCAGGAAGGAAGAGGAAGCTGCTTAAAGGTTCCTGTTGTTGGCATTTGCCAAACTGGCAGCCACAACAGTCCAATACAGGTATTTTTATCAATCCATCTTCCCTTCAAACATGATACTTTCCCTACTAAAAAGCCTTCATTATGCTTACCTGGTTTTCACATCTACAGGGATTTCTTTCTTGATACTTGTAAGCACTTTTTTGTTTTTCTGTTTTACTGGAACTATTTCATTTTCAGGTTTTTCTGCTATAACTTTTCCCTTTTGTTTCTCAGGTTCCTAGAAAAGATATAATGACATGTTACTAATCATGGAAAGCACAGTCTCTCTTGCATCAGAACACACATAACATAAAGAGGGCTGAGGAATGAATGCTGCTGGAAAACATGAGCATTTCTGCAGTATTGAAGGTCTCTTTTTATGACTTAGTGAGTTCACCAGTAAAATACAGTTTCTATTTTTTCTAGTTGGAGAAGCAGAAATCAAAACAGAAAATTAGTGAGCTCCAAGCAGATCTGGTGTTTGCAAATACACAAGCTTCCCTGGCCACAGCCTCTGAGTCCACTTAATAAGATGCTAGTTCTGTACTGAGACCCTTACTGCATCTGCTGCATGCAGTCCAGGCCATCTAAAACAGACTCTTCAACAAAGCAAATAGTATGATCAACTCCACCATTCAATTTATTATTTTCTTTAACCACACTTCTAAGACTTTCTAAACACAAGTATGTTCTCAAATAGCCAGCCTGAAAAAATCAATGGTAATTATCAAGTGACAACTTACTAAACTGTAACCTTTAAAATATATCACATTGGTGTCTCTTCTTTTTTCCCCCAGCTATAATCCCTGTCTTTTACAAAGTTCAAACTTAAGATGTCAAAATTTAGGCTTGGCTTTCTTCCTTTTGCCATTACCTCTGCTTTGTTTAGTCAGAATTTGCTTTAGGACAAAATATTTATGACAATCCAATCACCACACAAATTGTAGACTTTAGTTTATTACCTTGAAGCATGCGAGCCAAATGAGTTAAATAAAGGCAGGGTTATTGTATAAGGTAATTAAGTTAACTATCAGCTGACAAGTTCTCACATTGATCTGACCCTTTGTAACTGACTAAAGGCATGGATTTAGCATGCACCTTAATTATTGAATGAAATTAGTGCCCACACTTTGGCATTTTATTCTGCAAATAGAACAGGCCAGAAGACAATTAGCACAATGCTGCTGACAGCTGCTGGCTTATCCAAGCCACGGTCACCTGTGTGTTTCAGTCCTGAGACTACAGGACTCAAGCATGTTCACACACAGAGGTGCAGATTTGATACAGAGTGAAGGCAAGAAAGGTGCTTTTTATTTAACATTCTTCCTTTGTTAGGTATTATATGAATGCTGAGGATGGTGTGGGGGAAAGAGACTGTGTGTTCCTACTCCAGCAGGTGACATACAGCTACACAAAGGGCCTCCTTTTCTTAGCAGTGCTGTACCTCTTTGAGAAGTGGTTCTGTATCTGGGTTGGAGGTTTCTGTTGTGGTTGAAGAACTGTCATCATCTGCCAAGGAATCCTTCAGCTCATCCTCTTGTTGCTTTCCTTTCCCTCTTCTGTCCTTTTCTTCCCGCTTCTTCTGTGGCTTAGCCTTGCGCTGAATTGTTTTCCCTTTTCCTAGAAAGACAAGGATGTTTCAGATTCTCAGCAGCAGTACTCAGAGATGGGCTAGTTCCCTTCATTTCAGAGGCTAACCCATGTGATTTAGCCTCTGGAGTTTATTGCCTGTTATGACACACCAACCACTTTTGCCCCTTTTTACCAAATGTGAGCAAAAGAAGAGCCCTGATCTCCACCATCACATTTATGCTCCTGAGCTGTGTTCCCATTGCTTCTCTGTGGATGTGGGCATCTCGTCACCTATAATTCCTCTCTGCTCTGTTCCTGGCATTCCTTTTAAACCCCATAGAATCCAATTTGACAGCTTAACCATGTAACATTAGATCTAAACATAAATTTCTGAGGATGGCAAAAGCTCTATCATCCAAACAAATGAAGAACAGAAATGATCAGCACACTTGTCAGTTGAAAAAAACCCAACAAAACACAAAACAACTTGAAATAAGACAAGTGTGGTTGAGAAAAATCACTAATAGTACTTGTCTACCAAAGAGGTAAAAAACCTAAATGATCAAAACCTGAAAATCTCACACCCAAGTATACTTTCTCCTCCTGACATATTTTATTCCTTCAGAGTGGACTATTCTCAGTACAGAGCAACCGTGCATGTGCGTGTGTGGAGCCTTCCTGAGCTTACCATTGCCTGCTGCTGTGCTCTCACAGGATGTGAGCTGTCACAACATTCTTAAGTCTTACTAGCTGTAGTATGTGTCTTTACTCATAGGATCTTTCTTAAGATACTCCTCTTCAAAATAAGCACTCTCATTTATGAGCCACGCAGTGCCTGCATGCAGCCTCCTGGATGGATTTAATTGTTCGCTCAAAAAAAGACTCAAGCAATCTGTGCTGAGTAACTGGATTCTGTCTCTTCTGGAATTTGTACTAACTCGAGCTGGAAATTAGACTGGAAGCACCATGACAGATGTTATACTTCATTTGGCAAAATGGTAAAGTTTGTACCAAACCAGAAATTTGCATTCAGTATTTTGGCAAATACCACATGCATATCAGTACATTCAAACTTTTTTTTTTAAGACATAAGTATCAGTGCTTTCAGTAACTAGAACAACAAAAATACTGGAGATAAAAATATTCTTTTTAGCATGAATGCAAACAGATACGTAAATAAAAGTAGATCTTCCTATGAAAATTTTTTCAAGGTTGGCTTCCAGCATACTGGGGGCTTTTTGGCGGTGCTTTAGAAGGCCTCATTCCAAAATTTGCTTGAAATGCAGTCTACATTCAGGACTGCTAAACAGTTTAATGTTCATAATTAGAAAATCTATGTAAAATGTTATCATGACATTGAACTGTAACATGAAGCAGCTGTTTAACAAAAATCTAATGCAGCCTCCCCAGCAGTCTGCCAGGACCCAAGTATTAGGAAGCTGAAACAGAAGACTACAAAGACAGGAATTTTGCACAGGGTCTTATGACAGACAGTTTTAGCCCAGAAGCTGCTGCTTCTGCAAATGTTTGTGATTAGCTCTAAATACTTATCTAAAGACAAATACCCATGTGTGTATGTAGATGCAGATAGATTATGGAACTTCCCCTATGGTTGTATGTTTTTACATTTTAAAGAGGACAAATGGAAATGGACACGCTATATTATCTGGAGCAGGAATATGCTTTTGAAATCAGCCTTGGTGGTCTCCACATACTGTGTGCAGTTGCATCACAAAAAGCTCTCAAGTACAAGAGCTGCTTCCTTCTTAGGGGGAGCTGGAAATGGAAGATGCACTTCAGAAGTGCTTTAAGCTTTCAATACAGGGACTGGATCAGCCCACTGTACACCCGCTCATACGTAACCCATGAGGATGTTGCATCCTCGCTACCTGACACTTTGCTTTCCAGAGCTCCGACACTGCACAGTTTGCCAGCATGGTCACTGTCCATGAAACCTCCCTACCTTCACATCACCTTCTGGAGTCCTACTCAGTCTTTATGGAAAGAATACCTGATAAACTGATGACAGTTCTCTTAATTCTCCCAACCACCTCCTGTTGTGAAAACTAAAAATAAAACAGCCCAGAAACAGAGTAGTGTATTTCAGCAAGATACCAAAACCTCTCATCACTTCAGAGTCTTCACTCTGAAAGTCCAAATGCACCCTAACATCCACTCTGAACTAATTAAGAACTTTCTGCTCATTACCACCTAACAGAGTGAAGCTTTCCTCTTTGGTGATGCATGATCTTACAGATGGTGCAGTGTTTATACATCTTCCCACGATTCATCTTCCTAACTTTATCTCTAATAAGCAACAAAGTATCAGTGCCATTTCTGTACAAGTGTTGGTAGCAAAAAGTGAAAAATCGTTTAGAAATAAATCACGTTAAGATTAAATAATCACATAATCTAGGATGCTGTTGAAATTGCCAATACAAAAATCGTAATTAGAAATTCTACTTTAACAAAGTGTTCATAAGAAGGCAATAACTGACATAACTTCAAAAGTCTTGACATATCTCATGTATGAAATTCAATACATTATTTTAAGCACTATACAACTGGAAAGATGGATAAACAAGTCCAACTCGATTCTAGCCTCATCTAAAAATGAATGTAATGTATAGACACAGGTGCCTTATATTAATTTGCTGACCACCTGACATTAAGGATTTTCTACAACTGCAAGTCTGGGCAGGAAGAATTCCATTCCCAAACAATACCCCAGGGGTTTACTTACCCATCTCTCTCTTCCCCTCCTCCCTTTCTCCCTGCCTCACTTTTCACAATACACTAGGACAACTTCCTTTCCCTTCCTCAACCGTGAGCCCCAGGTCCAAATGATGGAGGCGGGAGGGACAGATACCAACCCAAAAGCAAAGGAGGAGCAACAAAAAGCATTTTTCTTTTACAGAGAATAAGGTATCTAGATATTCACACATGCTTTCACCAAAACATGCCACTGTTTTTGCAGGAAGAATGACAAGCTAGCACTGCACAGTGAACTTCACTGCCATAAGGTAACACAAGTGTCAAGACACAGGCACACAGCATGGAGGGAGAAACTGCAGGGAAGTGCTCCCTTTCCACACTATGAAAACATGACCTTTACAGTTGATTAAACCTTGTCCTGTGACTTACAGAGTGAATCATCCCAGTAAAGCAGAATTGTATTACCTTTGTTTTTTGCTAGTGGAGATGGGGGCTGTTCTGTAAACACATCAGGGGAAGGGGATTCTGGGTGGTCAAAGTCTTTTTCCATAGTTTCTATGAGCCCTGTGAGATCTGAATCCTCCGAGCTGTGCCTTCTGCTGCTGGCACACTCCCCGTGAGGTGGGCTGAGAAGCGGGAGCTGTGGCAAAGCACTTTCAGTCTGTTGCTCTTGCTGCTGGGGCCCGGATGCTGGGGGTTGCTGGAGGGGCTGCTCTGCCAAAGCTGGTGTCTGCTGCTGCATCAGCTGCTGGTTCTGCCTTGTCCCCTTGGCTCTTTTGCCTGCGGCATGAGTCTGAGCTGTGGCACCTGAATCCAAGGTAAAGGGGCCTGTTCTGTTCACTGACTGTATGGAAGCTGCTTGTGCTGAAGTCCTGTTAGGTATACTTGAATTGGTTTTGGATTTGATGTTTTCAACATCAGGTGCATTTCTATTGCTGTGAAGGTGTGCTGTTGCATTGCATTGCTTATGATTCCCTGCACCGGATCGTGAAGACGAACTGCCTGCTCCATAAATTCCTCTGGATGAACTGTGATTAGAATCCGATGCAAGTGTATTCAAGCTGGAAGAATAACAGAGTAACAGATGTTTAAACACACTCTACAATGTTTCCATTCTTCACTAGGAAAAGAGAATCATGATCTCCAAAAGAAGCCTTGAACTACACTGTTCTTGGCATACAACCACCAAAAATGCCTAAAACTTATTTGGCAAGTCAGTAGCCTTTACCACTTCCTGTTCACTCATCCGCTGTAGATAGAAACAAAAACACAGTAAAATGACTGTTGATATATATGTTGGAGGGAACACTGAAAGGGGAGAATCTTAAGACACCTAAGGTAGGAATTTCTGGCCCGTACTTTTTTTGCAGTCTACACATTTCATTTTGGAGAATATTAACAGAAAACTTCGTGGGGTTTGGTTTTTTGTGGATTTCTTTTTTTTATTTCCTTTTTTTGTTTCCAAAAGAATATTTCTTACAATCACAAAATTCATCTTTTCATCCAAGCTATCTTTTTATAAGCAACTGTGAGGATATCTTTATTTATTCACCTGTTCTACAGAGCAGTATTATTTTCTTACTGGCCTGATAACTAAAGAAGAAATAAATGGGAAAAGTACCACAAGAAGCCCAAACATTTACTTACTTTCCATCAGATGAAATTCCAACTATTCTCCTGAGATCAAGTGGCCTTCCCATATCAAAGGGAGGGTTTGAGGCCTCAAAGGACAAGCGTCTTCTAAATGGCTCCCAAATTCCTTGAGCTTCTAGATAGGCTGTTCCAATTACCAAGAGAAAGAGTACACTGCAGAGAAGAAAGGTAGTTATCTAAGGATTTATTTCTTATTTTTGAGCACTTAAAAACCAATGACTCTAATCATACAGGACAAAAAGTTTATATCTTGGACTGAAAATACTGAAAAATTGCATCCAAACCACAATTTTGTCTGACAGAAACATAACATACACAAGACTAGTATGATACACAAATCTCCAGCACTGAGAATGGGAGCTAGATGCATGTCTGACATGCAGTTGCCAAGTGTATTCATCCAAAAGAAAAAAAGGTTGGACTTCAAAAACTGGAGTCACAAGCATGTAGCTATTCAAACCAACAGTGATTTAGGGAAAGCAAAAATAAACACCACCTTATCAAATAAAAACCATGGACTATACAAACTCTTAGTGTTCATTCCTAGAAATTAAGGATAGCTTTGCAATGATTTGGAAGAGTTATTTTACTGGCCAACTACCAAACTCACAGACGATGGCATTCTAAAAGTTAGAGGCAGTTTATGCACAGAAATCTTGGAATATTATGAAATATATTAGGCCTCTTCTCTAGTTTGCTGCTAAGAAGGATTTTTGTATTTTTAAGAAAAAGACACAGTAAGGGAAGGGATTAGTATTCTGTATTCTTTGTAAAGTCTAATTAACAAATACAGCAGATATAAAATTATCCAAGCAAACTACACTTATGAGCTGACAAACATTACTTACAGTGTCAAAGAACTAAAATTCAGCCTATACATTTCTAGCACATATATAGAAAAAAACCACATAAATATTCACTGAGCACTTTAAGTAATGCAGTGTTAGTGATGACAAAATTTCCTAAGTAACAGAAATTTTCCTCTTACTTTGGAAAATGCCGTTTCCTCACTAAACACTGCATTACTTAGGAAAGTGCTGAAGAGTCAAAAAAGAAAATGAAGTGGGCTGTAACTTTATCTTCTCTATTTCTTTTGTTAATCCCTATAAGGAAGGACAGCCTAACTGAACATTTGTAAAATGGAAGTGCCAGTAACTTACTATGGGGGGGAAAAAAAAAAGGGAACATGTCATGTGTGTGATAATGCTTTGGATTTGCAGCACACAGGAAGACCACTTTTTCTTCAGCAGCATCTACCGCACACATTTCACACTAAGATATAAAGCTTAACACTAAGGAAAAGAAAACCAGCATTTGTTGCTACTGATGAGTAAAAACTCATACTGATAAGTTTCCATGCTAGGGTTTTCTCTGCACAAAAGCAGTGGGGTAAAGTGTCTCACATCCAAAAAATGAGCAGGGACACAGGGTTTATATCTTCCAATTTCAAATAAAGATAGGTGGAGGTTAGACTATGAAAATGCTGGCATTTTCAACTCATAACTCAACAAGGTATAATTAACACGTCTGTTTGCTGAGGAAAAACATGCATTAATATCCTACTATGTAACCCGTGAGTGTGCAAACAATGTCCTTCAGGTTCTCAGAAATCCCATTATTAGTATCACCAGTTGTCTGTCACATAACAAGTTGCAGCAAAGTTAAATTCATCCAAGGCATTTGCTAAGCTCATTACCGTCACTGCCTCATATCTCTAAAGCACAATACTCCAGAAGGACGCTTACATTTCTACAGGAATTCACTGCCAGCAGTGCTTTAATACCTAATACATTTCAAGTTTGGCTTATTTATCAAAACCCCTACAGATTATCAGGGCTAACAGGAATATGTATCTCACTTAAGGAAATAGATTCAAGCAAGAAGTGTATTATTTTGTCCTTGCTTTGCGGAGAAAGTCAGTACTCCTCTGCCTTTAACAGTTCACGCTCAATCTGTAGGAGTGTTTATTAATTTGATCTCCTTCTAGTCCATTTATTTTACAACAATTATAGCATGTGCTCAATACCTATGTGCTTCTCTGTGACCCATATTGGAGCAGTGGTAGTTGGTGCCTATAGAGCAGTAAGAACCAACACACACACACTACCTCATTATTCCTGAGATGATTATGTACAGTGCCAGTTCCCAGTTGGGCCTGGGCAGCGCTTCTGCACATGTTGCCAACATGTGATATGGAAGCGATGCATTCAAGACAAATACAAATTCAGAGCCTCCCGCTGTGACGAATTTTAATTCACGTATAACTCTGGAAGCAGTGAAATCTGGTGTAAACCTGGAAACAACATAAAGGACATTAGAACGTTTCATATGAACAGCACAAAGGTTTGAGGCAATTTTTCTAACTCATGAATTACACATTAAAAAAAAACCATAAATCAACTCCATCAATTACCACACAGCCTAAAAATACTTGTGTATCTTTCAAATACCTCAAGATGTGTTTGACTATGTTCATTAACAACTTAGCTTAACACATCTGATACTAGATTACTCCTGAGGTATCATACGAAGTTATAATAACTGAAAATAAGGTTTTACCACATCTGTTAATAAAAGCTATGAATGCAGTAAAAATTTAACAGCAGGTCTAAGTAAGTAATGGAACCAACTACTATGTGAGCTATGAATTTTTTAAACACTTCACCTTTAAATCACAAATGTGACTTTTCAAAAGCATCACCACTACATCACAGTCTTATCACAAACTAAGATTGTGCAAAAATACTAGTGAAATAGTATTTCAAGCACCTTTTCAACTTCTTAGATACCATTTTCTGAATAGTTAATTTTACAACAAAGCACTGTTAAAAGATCAGTGTTTGGTGCAGAGATTTTTTACAGTAAAAACTGATAGAATTACACAATAATTATCATTAAGACAACAGACAAAATATTCAAGATTAAAATACTATGCATTACAATAACAATCCTTGGACCAAAGGCTGTTTTCTACATACTGCAATGCACCAAAACTGTATGTAGGTCTAGGTCCCATATGCATCCACAAGTCAAATGAGAGAAATTTATAAAACCCCATATAACAACATTATCCCAACTCAGGTAAGTTATGCTTACTGGATAGTAATAGAAGTAATACTATAGTCAGTCATGAAAACATGGTATAATGAAAAATCAAACAGTGTTTGCAAGAAGAGAGAAAAATGTCATACTTGTATAACACTACATAAAACCCCCAGTCACTCAAAACTTCAGTAAAAAGGCCTCAGAATTTAACCAAGAGAGCTTTCCTCTGAAACAAAAGTAAAATTCCAAATGTAGGGCTCCATTTAGATGTAAGACAAAACACTTACAATATGACAATGTCTTTAGAAGCATTGGCACTTAGTGCAAATTCCTGACAGTTAACTACTTTAAATCCATATCCTTCACATGTGTAGCCACTGATTTCCATCGTTTTCACATTAATCTGCAGCTGCCCTGTATTTTCCACTTTAAATGTTCTTCTCAGTGTGAAATTCGGTTCTTTGTATTTCATTTCTAGAAACAAACAGCAGTGGTTAGTGTTATGCTAAGCAGATATCCTTCACTATATTCATGTTCTACAGTGAGAAGAGAGTTCTGTCAGTATTACAGCATAAGGGGGACTAGCAACATCCATGGAAATAAACTTTAACTTGTAGGAACCTATCTCTGCAGATAGATTCCCATCACTGTCCGGGCAGGGAACTCTTGTACAATTCCAGAGCCCTCTAATTCTTCAGGGGAAAAAACACAAACCCCATGACCTCTGACAGCACTGCTACCCCACAAAGAAATCACCTAAGCTGTAAAGGTCTTTGATGTGCTGCCTAATGTTGTGGTATTCTGTGAAAAGTCCCAGCAAGAGAAGAATTAAAATGGTTTTTTTTGTTTCTTTTTTTTGTGTGCCTTAAAAACACATGGCTTAACTACACATATCTTATTAGCAAAAAAAAATCCCTAACCACAAGAGGTGAAAGGCAATGACTAAGCTTTACTTCAGGTTTTCTTACTCACCCCTCAAAAAAAGCAGAATAATCTCAGATAATAATTAACATGGTACCTTAGAAATGTCTGGAAAACTACAAAGTAGCAAAGCAGATTGTAATACCAGATACAACTAAAACTCTTTTAACCAGTTTCTTAGGTAATATAGGTACTCTTAGCTCTCCTCTCAGAAGCAAGCCTGAGGCCACAGAGCAGAAAACCTCTCTCTGAGTTCAGAGTAGAATCTGGCTGGGATTTAATTTTCACCAAGGAACATACACAACCTTTCTTCCCCAATTGCTCTGTGCTTAAAGATTATGAAGCTGTGAGGAAAAGAAAGTTGCACCCATGATCCAATTTGTATTAAATTTAGAAACTAGAGATTTTGCTAGTAAATATGCCAAGATGTTTACCTCCTCTGTCTTGAATCTTAGTGGACAGAGAGCTTCTGTTTTATCTTTCCTAGTTCTGACAGTAAAATGAAAAACATAATATATTCTGTATTCTGCCTAAATAAAGTAGCAATTTTAATGTATTTAAAGGAATTGAATTTCTGGGGCACTGGAATAGGAGAAAAATATTTCCACACATTTCAAGTTTTACACTTAAAATATGATTTCTTTTCTGTTCAGCATATTAGCTCAAGAAGTACTCACTTTCTGAACAGTCTTTTAATAATGCTTCTGTGATTTTAAAGCGTAAAGAACTTCCTGGACCAGGAGGTTTGCCTGCAACCTTCAAGCTCTCAGTTGTTCCTTGTCCTTGTACCATTATGGCATCTACTACAGTCAAATTATTTCTGTGTAAACATAAAAGGGTGGGAGGGAAACATTAATAAAACCTTCTCTATAGACTGAGTCTATATCCCAAATATGGGGAACAAATACATAATCCGTTCCCCAGATAATTCCCCATATTACGGAAGTAAACAGCAAGGGTATCAAATGCAGTGTTTCCAGTAGAAAACTCTAAGAAATCACAACACAGCATACAAATACAAATCCCAGTGAAATACTAGTTAAAATCTGTGTCTCTCTTACTAAGGCATCACACCTGATACAAAAGTGAAATAGTTATTCAATGCTCTTTACTAGAAAGACTGAACTTGCATTGTGGTAAGTGGATTATGTATTTCTATCATTGAGTGTGTACTGAATACAGTTAAAGTACTGCAAAATATCACAACTACATTTAAATTAAGTCTTTCTGCAGACACATAGGATTCTACAACTATTTTTGCAAGAGCAATAGTTTCTTGACAGCTGATCGCACGTATGATCATATATATAAATAGAAAAACAGAGAAAAACTCACACTTATTTCAGAAATGTCTCTCTTACCTGATAACAATCAACGATGAAACAGTTTTATTAAGAACTGGAGTGAACTTTACTTTGACAGACTTTCTCTCACCAGGTTTCAATATTAGACTTAAAATGGAATGACGAGCCAGGCCCTTTGTAAGTCCCAGAGTGGTCTGTAGTGGTTGGACCTTAAGAGAGTGGGGGAAACAACGCAACGCTTTAAAAAATAGGACATTTTTACATGTATTTGATAGAAATGGTATTATTTTAGCTAGCAAACTGGTCTTGTAATAAAAAAGGATACTACTCAATGACATATTCTATTTTTTCAACCCAAAACTCTGCTAACACAAGAATTTCCCTACTTATTAGTAAACTGCTTGTGTTAATGGAGAAACAGAACAACATAAGAAAACAGAACTGAGCTAAACTTCACCCATGCAGATTCATAAAGTTCTAGTGGAAGAAAGAGATCAGAAGTTCTTACATATGTATTTCAAAAACTAAATTAGCATCAAAGCCATTATGGAATTTTTCCTCCTCAGAATTTTCCATTGTTAAGCAAACAAAATAGAAGAATTACTCAAAAATGTGTGTTTTGCTAAGTTTTCCATTTGTCTTCAGACACTGAACAAGCATTGAATGTTAATCTAAAACAAACTGCAAATGGAGGGGAAAAGTCAGATAAAAAAAGAAGTGCTTAGGATGTGGCATGCTCTATATGAAAAACCACACTCTTAAAGGTAGTCCACAATACTCAAGTCACTTAAAAGAACCAACAAACAATGGAAAAATCAATTTTTTGCTAATTTTAGAACTAGTAACCACTACGCTGAAGAAAATAATCCTGTCAGTGAGAGAATGAGTAAATGCAGTTTTCCTGTAACTTCCACAGTTGTATTACAATGTAAGCATATAGAAAAAGTGACACTTTATTAGTTACATTTGAAGAAATATTTCTTTTCCCAATTCCTGATATCCAACAGAGGCATCTCATTTTCCACACTAACACCTAAACTTAAAGACATGTATGGCTGAACTCTTTTTAAAACATTAAAATATCTGAATTTTAAAA
>VYZT01037864.1:985-12448 GCA_013400735.1 Pomatostomus ruficeps | reverse complement strand
TATTATCTATAAAAAATAATCATGAATGTTTTGAAATCGCTGCTCTCCTGTCTTACGACATTAATGAGTTGTGAGACTCCAGAACTCCCTTCCTTACAGTCAAATAACAATGGACTTTCTCTTATACCTATTCAAGTCAGCTATTGATAGAACCTGCCACATTCCTCCTGAGAACTATTTATTTTTCATATACATAAGCCTAGTGTATTCAATTGTTCTTAGGAATGGCTCTTTCAACTAATCTTCTGTTCTTTCTCACATAAAATACTTTTCTAAGACAAAAAGAATTAAAGACCTGTACAGCATTTTGTTTTTTTAATACTGGTCACCACATATTTAGGGCACCAATGTGACCCAACTTTCAAACAGAGTTTCCCAATGAAATACAGGGGTTTCAAAAATTATTTTAACCTTATGTGGAATTACTTGTAATAGTATCTTTTTCGATACACAAAAATTACTTGTAATATATCTTTTTCGATACACAAAAATCCCCATGGGGCTGCTTCATGAAAAGCTGTGCAAATAGAAATTTTATGATTTTGACAAGAACCCAATTCCAACAGGTTTCAAAAAATCAAGCAAAAATGACAGAACTTCCTTCAAGAAGGGAGAAGCAATGACAAAACAACTTCACAACGAATGACAACATTCACGAGAAATCTTCTGTTTGAAGAGACATACCGTATTTTTAAATAGGAAATGTGAATTCTGTACATGTCTGTGTGGCATTTGACCATTACAACATGAAAAGCTTTTTTCAAAACAACAAGGTTTCATTGTGGACAAAAGCCTTAACACACAAATCATTCTATCCCTGAAAACCCTGAATAAGCTTCCACCTCAGATGGGACTGCTTATCTTACATACATTTTACTTGGGCTTCATGGTATGAAAAGTAGTATTTGGTCTGGTAATTAATGATTCACTGGAACAGAAAATAATACTACAACACTGATAACATGTAATTTCTAAACAGAGCAGCAGTATCTACAAACACTTCTATCCACTCAGGATTACGCCTCTCAATCCTACCACCTCTGCCTAACATGACACCTGTTTTCCATAAGCAGCTTGAGTCATTCTGATACGAATAATTACATTATTTTCCCATTTCACTACTGTTTTTTCTTTACCTCTTTTTATCTCCTTTACCAGCTTTTACCATTTTCTGAAGTTTCAGTCATACTTTTTGTTATTAATTTTCCTTCAATTTTTTCCCCTCTTATTGTAATTAGATATTTATAGCTGTTTTACTGCTATATGAATAAGCAGTAAACTAAAAATTTACATCTGGACATGTAGCAAAATTTTGTCCCAATCATTCTACCATAATTAATTTACTTTTAAAAATATTTTCAGTCGATTTATTTGTAGTTGTTTCCATGTAACTGAAGACAGTAAAAATCTCACATGTACATATTACAGAAAACATTTTTGTCTCTTGATATCAAAAATAATTACTAAATTATAAACTGAATCCAATAATTCTTCATAATAAATTGCATACTCATTTTTAATTCTCAATTTTTAACATAAAACTCCCCAGTTTAGCTAAATGCTATCACTAATGTTTAGAAATTTTATGAAGACATTTGTTACTGGCAGCATCATCCTTCAGCTTACTTTTATTTAGGCTTCTATTAACAACTTTCTTTATCTCTTGCATGTTATGGAAGCTGTCTTCATGGTTTCTGTTTCAACTGAATATTGTGTTTGCATCACACTTTTTGGACCTCATCTATAAAAATAATCATCCAAGACTGTGTTTCACTGTATTGTGAGACAACTTTCTTATCTGTATTATCTTTCTTATCCGTCATCGAGATTTCATAGTATTTCCTTTTGTATCAGCACTCTGCTTTGAATTCTGAGCCCATCCATGTGTGCAAAACATCCATTTGAGATGAGTTTGCCTTCTAAACCTCTGAGATTCATCTGGCATTTATTACTACTGTCTCTTAAAATGGACACAGACCTTTCAACAATAAAAAACCCCTAAAAAACCAGAGGCTGCAGAGGGTGAAAAGCTTAATATACATATATTTACTGATAGACAACCTTGAATTTTTATCTTCCATTAGCAGAACTGAAGAGCTTTCTATGATGTATTTCCTCAACATCCTGTCCTAGAGCTGTACTGTTACCTCTGCTCCTTCTGTGATCCACTGTGGAAAACCCAAACCGATGTATCACTCTACATACGCTGCCTTTTACCATAGATTCAAACAGCCTTACTGCAGCTTTGAAGTACACACAGGTCAGAAAAAACTGATCTCAGAATCAGTGTTAAAAACAAATTTTCTGAAAATACACACTGCAGCTGAGTCCAGTGAATTCTGGGTTCTAAGAATGTGGATATTTTTCTCTATTCGAAGTAAAAATTGAAACAGAGAGTTTATATACAAAAATAATTATCAACAAGCACTAAAAACGTAAGATAGGGGAAGCCTGCATGTTTAACAGAAATTAACTCCTTCAGACCTGAGATCCCTCCAAGTTGAATGTCTGAGCATTGTGACACAGTAACATGACATCTTTCTCCAGATCCCCAAGACTCCGATATTTATGGTTGCGAATTCTTTCCTGTAGCATTTGTTGAGGCAGTGATGCAGAAAGTAGAAGAGCAGAGAGAATGCTGAATTAATATTTAATTCAACACATTAAAAGCCTTCTCTTAAAAAAAGCATCAAGATAAGTATCTGTTTAAAACATAGAAAGTCTTCAACCATACTGATAACATATTACTCAAAAAATGCATCAAGGTAAAAGAGCAAAAATTCAGCAATTTCTTTGTGAACTGTATGGGTTAAAAGCAAGAGAAACAAAGCTCTTTTGGTAAAAGAAGTCTCAGCTTTGTCTTTCTAGCAAAGAAAAAACCAATTGCAACACAAGTGAAAGATACAGAACCATGACATTACCCTAAGGTGCAACATGCCGCTTAGACCATCTACCAAACTCTGTTTGGATCTGACCTGGATCTTCCAAGATATGAGGCTAGGGTCTAGAGGGGAAGCTGTACGAGGAGCAGCTGAGGTAATTTGGATTGTTTAGCCTGGAGAGGAGGAGACTGAGGGGAGACCTCACTGCAGTTACAGCTTCCTTGTGAGGGCAAGCAAAGGGGCAGGCACTGACCTCCTCTCTGTGGTGACCAGTGACTGGACCTGAGGGAATGACCTGAAATTGTGTCAGGGGAGGTTTTGGTTTGATATCAGGAAAAGGTTCTTCACCCAGAGGGTGTCTGGGCACTGGAACAGCTCCTCTGGGCAGTGGTGACAACACCAAGCCTGATGGAGTTCAAGAAGCGTTCGAACAACGCTCTCAGGCACATGGTGTGATTCTTGGAGTGTCCTGTGCAGGGCCAGGATTTGGACTTGATGATATGTGTCAGCCCCTTACAACTCAGGACATTTATGGTTCTATAATTTTAAATGCAGGGATTGCCATATTCCCCTAGAACTATTAAATCTTTGCATACAGTGTGTTTTTACCAGATCTGCTGACAGATTCAGAATTAGGTCTTTGCAAAAAAGGCACTAAGATGTCATCTCTGAGTGTCATTCATGTCCCACTTGCTATAGTTTGATTTGACCTTGAAATTACACTGATACACTGCAATATACACTAAACAAAATTACTAACAAGGTGTGTGACAATGTTTAAAATCAGGTGCATGATATATTCATATTGTTATTTTAAAAACAATTTTATGCTCACCCTTCTGTAAAAAAAAATAAAAAATGGAGGAATCCCACTTCCAAAACTCCTCCATTCCTTACCTTTATTTTTTTGAAGTCCACTGGTTTCCTAATCAATTCGTAATACTCTGGTAGTTCTTTCCGAGATGGGAGCTGAATGAAAACTTCACTCAGCTGCCGTCCTGAACTGTTGAGAAAAAAAAGCCATAATGAAAAGAATTACTACGACTTTCTCACAAAAAACACACACAATCTTATCGTAAGAAAAAAATTTAAAAAATAAAATCACAGTTTTCCTTTCAAAGAATTAGAAATGGAACTCTGATTTTTAAATTTGGTACAGATAATTAACTTACAATTTGAAATTTGAAACTCTTGTCCTAACATATCAATACGTCACTGACGTCACAGAGATGAATATGTATAAGAGGCTTTATGAAAGAAGAATCAGGATTTGCATCTGAATTCCAGTCTTTTGCTGAGTACACTCTTACTGTTTCCTTGGTTTTGTTCAGCAATTTTTAGCAAGTCTCTCTTCTGTCACTCTTGTGTTCTTCTTGATCACTATAGAGTTGGTCTTGTAATTCCTCGTCATAGCAAACCATACAGATTTCCATTATACTATATGCTGACTGCTACTGCACTAACTTGATGTTACAACAACAAAAAATGAGTAACTTCTATTAATGACTACTGGGTTTCTGAAAAGATCATTCCAACAATATTGAAAATCACCACTGCCATTTGTACTTCTTCATTCATTTGAAATAAAGTGATAGATTATCTATAAAACTATCATACTCTTGGAACATTGCCTATAACTTAGAGGTGTCAGAATTTTCTAAGACTCCCATATTTCCCATTGTTTATCCTTTTTTAATAGCTATTTTAACACTTTTATATTGAGGACCTTCTTTTAATCTTCTTACTTGTCATTTGGCAAAATAATACATGGCTGTAAGTCACCTTGAGAGGAAATGTGTTGGTGACACTTACGGGCTTTGTTGTTTTCTGTTTGTGTTTGGTTGGGGTTTTTTTCCCCATGTGCATGGTAATTTTTCTCACAGAGTAGCAGAAAAAAGTTCTCCTGTGAAGAACTGCACAAATCCTTCACAAGCATTTCCCAGTTCACATTCACATGCTTCCTTCTCTCATAGTTACTCCAGAAAGGCCCTGTTTTCTCAACTGCACACAGCAGTTGGGCAAGAAGACTACCAAGTACTGGTTTCCACCTGAGCTTTCTCTTGCAGCCACCCTCTAGAGTGGTGTAGGATCTTATCTGACACATTAAACTAAAACTGAATTGAAGGTTAACCGAAGCAATTCTGCAATGGAGAATAAGGATGGTAAAAAGCACAAAGCTGACAACAGCTCTGTCCTTTACGGAAGTAAGGAATGCTTACTACACAGTATACATTCTTAATGCCTGAAATAACATCAGAATTTGAGAAGGTACTACTTTTCTTATGGACCTGATAGGCAGGAATAAACAGATTTTCCTCATTTCCTAACTACCTGGTGCTCATCTAATCCACAATTTTTTATTGTTCTCAGTCTGGTCCTGGGACAACGCTGCTCCTTCAATCACAGAGGACAATAATGTAAATAATCTAATTGCAGACTGCTAATCAGCATTGTTCTACCAAAATCTTGGCACCAACCGGCAGCTAGAGTACTTTTTCATTCTGTGCAGACCTAGAAACCAAAAGCCTCTGTCACATCCTGTGTACCTGTGTCTGACTTGCAGCAGCAGCAGCAGCCCCAGAAGTCCTTGCCTGCTCAGCAGCAGCTGCCAAGATGCCTCCTCAGTCTCAGCAAGGTTCTGGCACACACCTGAGTGTGCTCTGGGGTGTGGCTGCTGCAGGCGAGACAAGGCAGTGGGCGTACGGTGTATCCCTTTGGGGAGAGGACACTGAAGTCTATCTACTCCACACAGCTGTTGGGATGGATACCCACAGAGACCACTGGCACCACAGTAGCAGCTACTAGCAACTTCACTCAACAGATCTGATTTTTTTGGGAAGCACCCTGTTACTAAAATAGAAAAAAGCATGAAATGGCCAGGCACCTGTCACAGCCAAGTCTTACTATTTCTCTCCTGCCAGAAAACAACTGTGAAATTCTGGCCACTGCACCTGTCATCTCCTTTGGTACGGGCTCACAAATTCACTACTTTCATATTTTCCCTGTCCAAGTGTTTATACAATGGATTTAATGGCACCAGTTTTGTTCTCAACGTGTGTGAGTGTCTGTGTCTATGACAGAACCTGTTTTCATCACAGACTGCCCTCTCAATGTGAAACTTAAAGCAATATGAGGAAAAGCAATGATTAAATATGTTCTACACAACTAACTAAACTAATATGTGTTTCTATTCCTTTGAAAATTGAGGACTGTATATTTTTTTTTTTTGTACATAGAGAGAAATGTTGAGCAATAACAGCTGCAACTGAGATCAATGGAATTTCTTCTGAACATTACAACACTATGAAAAACAGAAATTGGACCTCCAGTGCCCAAATGATATCTTAAAATTCAAGTTTCTATTCCCCATTTATAAAATGAGAATAAAATGCTGTGAAAGAAGTTCTAAATCTGCAAAACATTCAGACTCCTTAGGAGCACTATAAAGAAGCCCAGGGGGAATTAAACTATTCCTTAACTGATCAGTGCCCTCCTCATACATTCAAGACACTGATCCCGAGGAAAAGCAAAGCAAAATAAAAAAAGCAGTATCCTGTTGCACCATTACATGGCACACTGTAACTTACCTGCCTGCACCTTGCTACAGTATGAATATGGATTTCCTGTACAGAAGGACTATCACAGCTGTGTTTTATTTTCAGCAGCCCTAACAGAAATTTCTATTTGAGTAAAATTACTGAACCACTGATGCTGGGGTTTCTTTAACTGTGCTTCAGAGTCTAATACTGAACAGAATGACTTCAGTAAAAAGGAAAACAGCTGCTAATAAACTAAAAAACAAATTTTAAAACATGTTTAGCCTGTATGTCCTACTGAAATAGCTCCTGATGATTATAGCTTTTAATCTCATGGCTGTATTTTTTTCTCTTTTTACATCCACACACCCACCCTTATAAGGTATTTCATATTAAAAATACAACTCATAAATTATTAAACAGCAATACTCTATTTTCCAGGTGCAAAACCAGCCAACTGTGATTTGTTCACACATTCTATTAAACTAAGAATGCCATACAAAACCCTCAAGCTTTTGCTTGACGTAATTAATTACTCAAAATCGTTTAAGGCTATGAAGAAAAAGCATTAAGGGCATGACAGAAGACTACAGCCTGATTTTGTCTACTCAGATCAATAACAGCTTATTCTGTTCTATAATTTTTATAGAACCTACTCTCACAAAGAAGTACTATCTTGCACTTCCTTTGTATATGTGCATCCATACTATAAACGAATGTGATCTTTTCTAACAATCTCAAATTGCTATGTTGTGGATACAGTAGGAGAAAATTAGTAATTATTAATGCAACTCTGATTTTAATCCTTTTGCCCACTTATGTAATTGAAAAATAATAACCACAACAACTACCACACAAAAATCATGCGCAGTAAAAAAATCACTTATGGTTGCCTAGCAACTAGCAGGCTACGTGCTGAAAGGAAGAAGGACCAGAATAAATTAGAAGATCTGACTGCAAAAGAACTGTGAATGACAGTTCACTGCTACTGCATCAGCTCAACATGCTAGTCCCATGTGTGCTCACATTAAAAACACTTGCATGCTGCACAAGTTAGAAAAGCATTAAGAAATACTGCTTATTTAAAAAATGTTTTTGCTTAGAAAAATATTTGTGAGCAATCTTTCCGATTTTCCCTCATTTCTATCAAACTGCTTACAAGGTGCATACAAGCATATCATTCCACCCCTTTAGTCCGTACCGTCTTCAGTGAAATGAAATGCAGAAACCTCATTTGTATGAGGCTCCTTTTCTATTTGTTTTCCCTGGCAGTATTTGCCCAGAAACAAGCTGCCACAGGCCTGTTAAAAGTATACCACTACCAACACTCTTTCTCCTTTGGAATCAAAAGGAGAGACAACTATGGAGCTGAAACTGCAACATGTTCTCGTATTCTGGCAAATTTCAAACTTTTAACAAATAATGAAATTCAGTTTAGAGTGGGTAGAATGAAGCATCCTGCATGCTTACCCAAGTCAGAGTGCTCACAAACAAAACCATGGCTTCAAAACTACAATTTAGAATCAAATGCAACTCACAAAGATGCTATTTAAAAGAACAGCAAGTGTGGGGGAGGAGAATTACAAAAGTTGACATAGTGACTCTCAACAGTAACCCAGCTACGTAGGGACATGATTAATTTTCATCAGTGTTTAATGATTCCTTTTTGGAACTAACTACAGTAGTACATGGTGAACCTGTCCCCATCTTTGAAATGGAAGTGGGTAAAAATAGTTAAATATTTAATTCCTGGGTTTGACATATGGCTATGTACTCCATAACTTGGGTTTGGATATAAATAAGAATTATTTATTTTGTGTTTGAATACCCAAGAGTCCCAGTTGGCATAATTACTTACTAGTTAGATCAGTAATCGCTAATTGCATTACTCTCCATTTTACAACAGTTAAAAACTGGCAACTTAAGAAAACAGTTGAAAAGACTATGAATAAATTCCATTTCACATACAGAGAAAATACCCTGTCCCTGAGCTATGTCATCAAAATTAGAGTACTATGGGCATGAATTTCAACATGTTGGCTTTAATGATGCAGTGATCAAAATGTTGAGCACCACAGACAGTAGTCTCTTGCCAAGCAGGAAAAAGGCACAAAAATGCCACCCTTCAATTTTTTTTATATCTTTATTAGAATGTGGTCAACAGCTACCTGATACCTACCAGGAGGAGACTTTGTGAAGTTAATTGGTACACCATGCAAGTCCTTACTTTAAATCTATGAACAGATCAGACGGCAGGTAGAGGAAAAATGAAATCACTGTATGGAGCAGAGCTATCAGCATCCTGGAACTCATGAAACCAGCTGTTGCTTTTTATGCAAAGATAATGCAAACTAGTGGTAGCATCAAATTGGCACCCAGATAGGAAACATTAAATTCTAATGCAAGACAGAAGAAAACAGCAGGTTTGTAAGGAAGCTGAAGGATTACAGTGTATGAATGACAGAATCATAGAATTATTTTGGTTGGAAAAGACCTATAACATCGTCCAGTCCAACCATTAACCCAGCACTTCCAAGGCTACCACTAAGTGCCACATCTTCACACCTTTTCAACACCTTGGGGATGGTGATTCCACAACTTCCCTGGGCAGCCTGGTCCAATGACTGAGCACCATTTTACTGAAGTTTTTCCCAATATCCAGTCTAAATCTCCCCTGGGGCAACTTGAGGCCATTTCCTCTTGTTCTGTTACTTGTTACCAAACAGAAGAGGCTGAACCTCTTTCAGACCACAGCAGTACAATGCAGTAACATCTCTCCTGAGCATCCTTTTCTCTAGGCTAAAAAACCCCAACTTCCTCAGCTGCTCCTCACAGGACTTGTGCTCCAGACTTCACCAGCTCCACTGCCGTTCTCTGGACATGCTCCAGCACTTCAGTATCCTTCTAGGACAGAGGGGCCCAAAACACAGAATTTCAAGTGTGGCCTCACCAGTGTCAATTACAAAGGGACAATCACTTCCCTAATCCTGCCAGAATGAAGTTTCATTCATTTTCTCTACTTAATTTTAACAATCAGGAAAAGAAAGCTACACTTATAGCTTCCCATCCTCTGAAATAAACCACAGAGAAAAACCATCACAAGAGAAAAAACATAGTTTAGGAGACTAAGCCTGCATGTGTATGATAAGGATCAGCAGCTGGAGCTCAAATCTGGCATCAAAATTCCTTATTCTGAAATGAAAATGTATCAGAAGTAGATCTGTCCCCTCTTTCAAAAGGCTAAAGCATTTTAAGGGGACATACAAACTACTTTTTGTGTGCATGCCAAACTGATTTGGTGGTGCCAAGCAATAGGATGAGAGGGAATGTGCACATACCTATGCCCAGGAAGTTCCACCTGAACATTAGGAAGAACTGCTTTACTGTGCAGATGACCATGCACTGAAACTGATTGTCCAGAGAGATTGTGGAGTCCCTCTCACTGGAGACATTCAAGAAATGTCTGGAGCAACCCTGTGCCATGTGCCCTGGGATGACGCTGTCTGAGCAGGAAGGTTGGACCAGATGACCTGCTGAGGTCCCACCCAAGCCACCCATTCTGTGGTTCCCTGATTTTGTGTTGTGGAAACATAGCATACATAACATATGATTCTATGATATTAATTTCTATAGGCATTCCTAATTTTAGAGGGAAAGAGACAAATTAAAAGCATGGGAACTGGAAAAACGTGTGACAATAATGTTGCATTGATGCATTGCAACTTGCTCTCTTCTAAACAGGTGTTTTACACTGCAAGGTTAGAACAAGGTACAAGGGTGTAAAGGCACTTTAATCTTAGTTTAAGAAGTAATTGCAACAAAATCTCAGAGCAGTATGTATTGCAAATGGAGTCTGCAGAGATGATGAACATACTTTACTTGGGAGAATCAGGATTAATGTGTAACCAGAAACATGTTTCCAAGTCCCTGAATCTAGGGTCTTGGTACTGTAAATAATCATACAGAATTCTTTTAATCAAGGAACAAAGGCCAAATCTTTCTAGTTATTTCTGTCCCACTATTCCATATGGAAAGATTACAGAACTCTTAATTAATAACTTGCATGAATTAATAAATGCTTCCAGTCATATAACCTTGTGACCACCATCTTGTATTTTTACGTATTTCCACACTTTCTGTTTATGCTTTCCCTTCTTTCCCAGGTGAATTTATTGAGAGCAATCATCTTTCCCTCTCAACTGGATAAACAAACCAACTTGTTTCCTCTTGTAAGGCTCTCCCATGCTACTTATCACTGAAATAATTACTTACACTTGTCTCAGTGTAAACTAATCTTTCTTGAATGGAAAAGCATTCAAGTACTATATACAGCAACTCAGAAGCATTAAGAGTATCACACGTAATGACATACACCCATAATGAGTATTTCCACATCCACGTAGACAATAGTGTTATGGTAAGGCTCCTGTTTCCTTATGTCTAGACAATACTGATGGATCATAGTTGGCCTTGATCAGTAATTTCTCTGCCCAGGTAATTCTTTTTCTGTCAGTTCCACTTAACTGACACATGGACCAGAAAAAAAGTTTCTTATTTTTGCCCTGTGAGTATCATATAATGCACTCTGAGGTACTGTACTGTATGCCACTTCTTTTACTCCAGACCTAACTGTGTCCAGTCTGCTGTGATTATCACACCACTACTGATGCTTTAGTTTTGGCCAGGACACTCCTCAGTTTTAATGCATATCACAAATACATTGTGATCTATGCCAACACCAATTCTCCAGGAAGTTTTGTGATACCTTCGTTCCAGTCTAGCTGTTCCTTTTTTCATGGTGACTTCAGTTAGATATTTCTACTTCTTTGCATTCAGATTAATGAGCTCACACATTAGATGACCTCTTTCTTTCATATTATCTTAAAATGTTCCTGTGGTACCCTAAAAATGCTTTAGCAAAATCATAGAATCATAGAACAGTTTGGGTCAGGAAAGACCTCTGAAGATAAACTAGCTCAACTTCTCTGCTGTGGGTGGGCAAGGACATCTTTCACTACACCAGATGACTAAAAGTCAGAGGATTC
>VYZT01037863.1:1347-79234 GCA_013400735.1 Pomatostomus ruficeps | reverse complement strand
GAGGAGGAGGAGGAGGAAGGGTCAGCGGACACGCGGGGCGCGCCGGGAGGGCGCGGGGAGAGCCGGCGCTTCCGCCCGCGCGCAGCGCCCCCTGCCGGCGCGGAGGGGCGCGTGCAGCCCCTGTAAGGGAGCCGGGAACCGGGAACCGGGGCGGGCGGGGAGCTCCGAGGCGAGCGACACCACAGCGATACGGGCCGCTCACACGAGAACTGCACTCCACNCGGGAACCGGGAGCCGGGAACCGGGAGCCGGGAACCGGGAACCGGGGCGGGCGGGGAGCTCCGAGGCGAGCGACACCACAGCGATCCGGGCCGCTCACACGAGAACTGCACTCCACATCTGAGGTGCTGTGTCCCGTTCTGGCCTCCTCAGCACCAGAGAGACATGGGCTCTGGGAGCGGGCCCAGCAGAGGGCAACGAAGGTGATTAAGAACCGGAGCATCTCTCCCATCTCTCCTTCCCAAGGCTGAGGGAGCTGGGCCTGTTCAGCCTTGAGGAGAGACGACTGAGAGGGGACCTCATCCGTGTCTACAAGTACCTGAAGAGGGGGTTCCAAGAAGATGGATCCAGGCTCTTCTCGGTGGTGCCAAGCAATAGGACAAGAGGCAAAGGACAGAAACGGACGGACAAAAAGTTCCACCTGAACATGAGGAAGAACTTTACTGTGCAGGTGACCGCGCACTGGAACAGGTTGCCCAGAGAGGCTGTGGAGTCTCCCTCACTGGAAATATTCCAGACCCTTCTGGACACAATCCCATGGCATGTACTCTGGGATGACCCTGCTTGAGCAGGGAGGTTGGACCAGGTGACCCACTGTGGGCCCTTCCAACCTTACCCAGCTTGTGATTTCTGTAATTCTGTGAAGTTTCAGCTAACATGGCTGATTCAAACTTTCTAGGACTTTGTACTGAAGAGTTTCAGAGCAATCCTTGTTATGAATTAAATCCTTCTGTTTTCTTCCCAGTTATTAATTGAATCTGTCATAAAAATAATTTAATATGCAATACTGGAATTTTGTTCATGTGTGTGTCTATGCCTAGTTACAATCCTTACCTGTAGGCAGAGGAAGCTTATGCTTCTGTCTCCACTTATTTCCCTGGAGCACTCAGCTGAAGATGGAGTCATCTTTGATATGTTTTTACAATCAGATAACTCCAGTCATCTCATGCTTGGAAATTTCATTGTAGATGAGAGGGAAATGTGAGAAGACACATTGCACAGAAGAAAAAAGGACTGCAAATAAAACAACAATAAAAATTGCAAAGCAAACACCTCAGGCTCTCAACTAAAATTTGCCCTGCTGCACTCAGAGTCAGTATATCTGCGTGCCTGGTAGTAAACAACTTGAGAAATGTCCTTTAATATAGGGACTATTACTACTTATGTAAGCATATTTTGACAAAGCTGTGTGACGACCCATCTCCCAGTTCTCCCTGTTGTCACCTGTCTCAGCAGGGCAGAAGCATTTTATATTCCACACATCAGCCTGCAGTTCTGTCTTGCACATCAGTAAAGAAGAAACTTGAACCACACAATAGAAAATGCATGTCCAACAGGTCGATAGCTTCCTGCTGGGATAGCCTCAGTTCCACCCACGTGATGCTTCCTGTAGGCCTTCAGATGTGCCTTGCCTGTACAGATGGGTGGCCTCCAGGATGTAAGTCAAGTTCAGGCTGTTTGGATATGGCCAGGAGTGTCCTTCCCCACCTGGAGAATCAGCCTACACATCCTTTTGATTGCTTCAGGTGTCTTTTTACTGTACTGTTTTGCAGGTATTCCTCTCGCTCCTATCCAGGCTGCTGCAGGCTTGGTTGCGTCTCTGAGCTCTCACACATAGCATGTGAGGTGGTGCCATCTGCACACCTATGTGCTCAGGTCACCCTGCTAACCACACTCTTTCCTGCCCTGGACCAGGTAAAATTTGGGCACCTAGCCATCCATGACCAATCATTCCCTTCACCCATATTGTTCAGGATGAACAGTCCTACATTGTGCTTAAACCTCACACCTATACCCCCATGGATGAAACTGGAGTTTTGTAGCCACCTAAATAGGTTGGGGAAAAGGCAAGGACCACTGCTGGACCACTGATTGTAATGCTAAATTACCAGCAAGCTTTTTGGCTTATTTCTGGCCAAGACCAGCATCTCCACAGCAATGTCTGGGCACCAGGAGGACACCTAGCACACACTAAGGACTGCTTCCAGTCAGAAGTTAGATTTGGGTTCTTCCTCCCATGCAGTCTTCCAACATCATCCCAACAGCCTTAGAGCCCTCCTTGTCCTCCCCCAAACACATCTTCCAGTTTCATACCATACAAACAACAGTTTCATGGGCCGCAACAGTTTTTGTGTTATATCAGAGATTTTTAAATAAGGAAGATACAAAAATTACAGCAAAGTGTTACAGCCACAGTGCAGTACCTAAAGCCTCGAGGAGACCACAGCACAAGCACCAGGTAGGGTCCATGTGGTCAGATTAGACATATGGTCTGAGGGCCAGAAATCATTCCCTGGCCCTGTTCTGTGGTACAGACAGGACCTGTATGGCTTACACCCAGGGCTGGTGAGGAGGAACCAGCACATTTTTACCCTGAGTGCATTCAAGTGAGGCAGGGCCTCCCATAACCCTGATGTGGCAGATGAAATTACTCAGGTGAAAAGCCGCAGCTGCAAGCTTACACTGTCCATCATAACCCAAAAATGAACAAGCAGTTGCTTCAGGGAGGGCTTCTACCCAGACAGATCACGTTTTTGAAATGCTGAAGGAAGAGCAGAGGCAACAGAAGACAGGAGAGAGAGCAACAGGGAAAGAGTGGGCCATTTGTGCTCCCTCCCACAGAGCCAGCAAGGTCTTTGCAAGCAGCTGTGCCAGTTTCTGACCAACATCAATATGTCAATTCTGCTTCTCAAAAATCACAAGCCTACTTTGGGTCTGCCCCCCACAGGCATGTAACTGTGGGCAATTCTGCATTGGTATTGACAGCTGGGGCACTCAGCAGCAGCATACAGGGAGCAGCCACAGCCCTGCCACCCGCCCCCTGCGGCAGTGTCATATTGGACATCACTGTAATGGAAAGGTTAAAGGAAACCTTTTTGAAAAGAGATGGGAAAGCGTGGACTTTATGTTTAGACGGTGCCCAGGGCTGCAGTGGGACAGGTTTTGGGGAGGGAGTGCAGAAAGAGTGGTTTAAACTGTGTCTCTGCTTCCTCTTGTTGGCAGAACAGTGTGAAGCTACTGGCCTGGTGGTGGAACTTGACCTTGCTTTGCCTTGTCTGGCTGGGAGCTCCCCCCAAGTTTGGAGCATCTGTACATGGAATATGATGAGGATGATGATATTTTCTTTGCAAAATGGATGAGCAGCTTCTGGGGCCACAACTTGATCGATGAGAACGAGAAAGAAGGCAGAGGCCACAAGAAACGTCAGGCACGACTCTGCAGTGAAAGGAGAGCATCCTTACCGGTAAGAGCTGAGTGCAGCTTTCTCTGTCTGTGATGTGGTTCATGTATAAATATAAGTTCCATCCCCAGAGGCATGGCCCTAGGGATGTATGAGGAGGAGTATGGGACATCTTGCCAAGTAAGTTCAGCTCCTGCTGGCAGCTGCTAGTTGCTTTTTGAACTTAGCTGCCTGCCAGGCTCAGGCCTCTGGGGTCTTGGAATACAGGAAACCTGGCAAACTAAGTGGTGATAAGACCAGAAATGTAGGGAGCAGTGTGTAATAGCTGCCTTACTATGTATTACAGTGTTCTGGCTGCTCAGCACAACCTGACAGAGATCAAAACATTTTGCACCTGGCATACATAAAGACTGTCTGTAACGAGTCTGTTTTCATGTGCAAAACTGTATAACTCCATATGTATTAAAAGGATTTGGACCTAATTCTGCAATTATACTGTCTCCAGGAAATTTTACCCTTTAACCCTTGGGACTTAGCTGTTTTCAGGTGTAACTTCTATTTTAAGCTAGAGGATGCGGTCCCTCCTGGTTTACAACATCTGACTCTGGAAACAATGATACAACACATAACAGAGCTTACTAAACTGTGAAGATTTTAAGGTGTAAGTACATTCTTTATTCTTAAACTAACAAAACCATTGGGAAAGGGACAGGTTCATGTGCAGAAGGCAGCTCACAACTGTCTAAATGATTATCAAAATGAGGTTAAACTGAAAACAGCTGTTCACAGTCTTCTCTTTCTTCAGAGGCTGTTGCTTTCATTTCAGCTTTTAAAAGAACGTTTAGGTGATCTAAACCTGTCTCCTTTTTTTCCAACTATATAAATTGTCTTAAGAAAGTTACTATGTTTCCTTACAAACCAATTTTACTTCTATCCTAAGATCATTATGGCTGCAACGAAGCAAATCCTATTATACTGAGGAAGAGGAGCTAATCTTTTCCAAACTTTTTTGTGTGCCATTCTATGTTTCCACCTTGCAAGTTCTTCTCCACTGCAGCTGTCATGTTCTAAGCTGTGGGATTTTTCATTTAAAAAAAAATTGGCTAGGAAAAACAAAAGAGTCCAAAACCACTTCCTCCCTCTTTGAATTTGTGGACAGGCTGGACAGGTAACCTTCATTCATAACTTCTGGTCTGATCAGCCACATTTGTTATTTACTCTTATATTTCACCTCAGCCACAGATTGCAAGGCAGACTTTGAGCTAGAGCTTTGCTGCTGTATTCCACCAGAATGCTGAATATATAGCGTTTATTAATGAGAGGGGAAGTAGGTTAATTAATTTTACTGTATTTTATTTTTTTTGCTCAGAGATCCATGCATATGTGATTTCTTTAGACCTCAATGGAAACTGGAGTATAAGAATGTACTTTAAAGTACTTTGCATTCAGCAAGGTGCTGAACACATCTTCTTGTATATTTATGTCTGTATTCGTGTGTGCACCGACATTGCATTTGAAGCATGTCCTTATAGTCAGTTTGATCAAAAGCTGTTTAAATATTTAGCTAATAGCTATTTGAATACTTTGGTATACTTTCACTCCTGAATCCATACCTAGAATTTAGATTAAGTTAGCTGAGAGAAAGACTGTGATTTTTTGATGTTACTGTTTAATGAGCTAAAGATATTGTGTACACTTAATTATATCCGGCCTTTATATTAATGCTTCACACAAATTTGTCTTGCTCCACTAGTTTCATGTAGAAGATGTAAATTTTAACTGCTTTACTTCTTAGTGCCAGAAGATGTCTGGAGGAATGTGATGAGAATATCTGTTTGGGGATTTTATGATTTGGAGATACATTTTGAAATGAGCTCTTGATCTGGAAGCTGAGTAGTTGGTAGTAAAGAGCACCAGTACGTGTTGTCTTTAACCAAAGCCAGAAGTTAAACAAATGGGCACTACTGATGCCTTGGAAAGACCTCCAGAAAGAGAATCTCCTTGTTGAGAGCAGTAACTCATTCTTGCACCTGGATGTGTGTTTTTTATACAATTACTACAAATTATAACTACTGTCAGATTCATTATTAGAAATTTTTTTACACAATTACTACAAATTATAACTACTGTCAGATTCATTATTAGAAATTAACTATTTAAGATTCAAAACACTGGTACTGTTATTTAAATATTGTCTTCATTTTACCAGAACAGTGCTAATTATCAGGAGGAATAATAACTGAGATTAGATTGCATCTCTTCTAGAAGTTAATACCTGCATAGCAGATCACAGTGTACCCTTTCTTCTGTCTCAGCACAGCAAATTGAGATAACTCCACTGTCTAGATGCAAATCAAGTCAGAAAGTTCTGACACAGCCGTTGGCAAAAGCTCCTTGTACAGGTACAGTGGTACTGCCAAAGAAGCACTGCCAGATCACTTGGTCTCATATCCAAGGCTGGTATTCAGGGCATCAGAGCTCCCACCTCAAAGACAAAAATAAACTCCTGTGGTATCCTATTGTGGTACAGCCCCCACCACAAATATGGATAAAGCTTTGTAGAATAACTCCCAAACTAACAATAGGTTTTTCCCCCAATATCTTGGTATACCTCACAAACACTACTGAGATGAGCTTGGCAAAATGCTTTTGCTATTGTCATTCACATTTTGCAGAGGGGAACACAAAATTACATTCATTGGTCACTGGCAAGTCAGGCTAAAACACTTAACTCCACTATGCCAGGCTAAAACAATACGTAGCTCCACACTCCCAGAAAGCTCAGAGCTGTATATGTTGCTGTGGGCCAACACTGAATGTGAAAACTGCCTGGGGAGAATTAAGTAATCTGTTTCCCTCTCCTTTATTTAACTTGTTCCCCTGGCAAACTTTAGACAAATTAACTGTGATACCTTTTTTGAAGCCTCCAGCTATGACTTTCCTTGACACATTCTAGTTACCCTACATCGTTTTGGTTCAGAACAGTTCTTACCTCCCAGACATTTTGTTGTAAGGAAAAGATTGGAGGAAAGGGAGAACTGATAAGAATTTTACAACCCTATACACGTATCCACCTCCAAATAGACATTGTTGCTCAGGGAAGAAAATTGCTAAGAGCAGCTGAGAGTGGGAGCAGAACAATTGACTGCTGTTGAAGTTACTGACATTTGATTTCAAGTAAACTTAGACTGGACATCAACCACAATATTGTTACTATAGACCAATTGAAGCCCAGACCAAAACATTTTAAAGAAATATATGCTTGTCTATAAGCTTCTTGGAAGGAAATGAAGCCACGGGAGAGCATCTGAATGTCAGATGTTCCAAAATATCCCTAAAATACTTGGGTCATTGTGTAAACTGCAGCAAACAATGAACATATATGCTGACACACTGAAGATTAATTTTCTTACTGACAGCTGTGCAAGCTTTCAGCTCAAGCCCAAAAGATGTAAGCAATTAACTCGTCTACAACAGAAACTGAGAAAGAGATAAGTCAAATTACACTGACAACAATTTTTGTTGTGTGAAGTATTTTTGTTTGTGTACCTTTTATGTGTTTGAGATGGGCAATTAGCAGAAGATTAGCTGTTTTGTAAACAGATACCCTGAGCATGAGTGGCCTTTACCCAACGCAGAAAAAAAGGGGTACTAATGGGAATGAGAAACAATCCCTGAGATCCCTTGGTGCTTCTGGCTTTTCCAGCACTGGCAAAAAATTCCCATTTTGATAGCGGAGAATTTAATGTCTCATGCAAAGGCACTGTGAGAGAAGGCACAGTCACAGTAGTAGGACTTATAGACCTGTCTGTGTAGCTTTACCCTTAGCCCACTAAGGCAGATGGGCATTTCAGAGGAAAGCCTGTCCTTCTTCTGGACCATTGCTGCCATATCAGTCGGTAAACTGCAGTCTTTTTGTTAAGGGCTTAACTGTAATTCTATCCATGAAGGGAAATTAAAAAGCAATGTGTCAGTAAAAGAAAGCATTTACAGACATTGCAAAATGGGATTGATAGAATACAATCTTCCATTTCACCTGTTCTCCTCTGTTTGTGGTTTGTTTTTTTTTCCCAAACCCTCTAGGAACAGATACTAGTGATTTTTACCATGAGACACTTTTTATTTCCAGGAAAGAACATATGCTGATACCACTAGAATGACAGAGAAGACATTTAGCATGTTGAGCCTGGCATGGCATGAGTGCTCCTGTCCCTCGAGCACAATGCAATTGCTTTGATGCTTTCTAAAGTAACAATACAATATGACCTTACAGAACTTGCAGCTGAATTGACTGGTTTGAAACCACAGTAAAAATAATACGGCAGAAATCATTAACACTACTCTCAGAGGCAGTCCATAATACTGGATGTAGTAATCTTATGCCTGGAAAAAAAAAATGGAACCAGTACCATTGTTGGGGAAGCTGGAATAGGGAAAACATATAAATATGATTACCTAGCAAAAACTGTAGGTGAGATTGAGATGAAGACAAGCTTTGAGTTACCCAACCTCAGTTACTGAACAACTTGAGAACAATAGCATAGCCGGCTGGAGGTAATCGCCACTTGATGGAACAATGCCTTCAGCTTGCAAGCAGGTCCAAGGGTCAGAGAAGACCCCGCAAACTTATCAGAGGGTCCAAAAAGCAACTTTTGGAGTTTAAAGTGTAACACCATAGGCTAATGTAATGATTCTTATAGGCTGTAGGCAAATGTTATAAGATTTGTAGCTTATTCTAGATTGGTCAATGGAAATCAGAATATTCAACACAGAAGATGATTTATTGTATTGTAAACGCTCATTCTGGCATTCTGCACTGCTCTTTCTGCACTGCTTTTTCTACTCTGCTCTCTTCCTTCTCTGCTCTGGCCTGCTTGGAGCTGCGCCTTGCAGCCCCAAGTAAGCTTTTCTCTCCCCACACCTTCTGCAATAAACCTCATGTTCTAAAACCTCAACATAGAGATCTCAGTTTGTCCCGAACGACCATCCAGCGGACACAGAAACTCCTACATACCATATCTTTTGTAAACTCGTCAATATTAGGTTCTTCTGTTAGGTGTGAGATTTATTATTTTTAGCATCTCTCATCAAGCCTGTCTAATGTGATGCAGCCACAGCCACACGAACGCACAGCCTCTCTGTTCAGAGAAAGGCTGCATAGGTCCCTGTTGTGCCAATACATTTATAGCAGCATCTGGGCCACAGTGAATGAAATTGTGTGCAGGACATGTATCAAGTTTCTTGCGGTCCCAGGCTGGTAGATTCATGTGAACACTTTACCAAGTTGGTGTAGTTTCTCTCTGTTTGTTAAAATAACAAAACAACCAATACACACACCACAAACCCTACTCTAAGTGTTAGGTTTTCTACTGGATTTTCTTAGAAAGCATTGCAGAACCTGTGGGATAAATCTTCATTTGTTATAAACAATCATAGCTCTCTTAAAGCCAGCAGAACTTCTCAGGGTTACTTAGTAGCTGAAGGCTTAGCACCAGGCTTATACAAAGCACAGAATCACAGAATCAATTAGTTTGGAAAAGACCCCTGAGGTCATCGAGTTCAACCTTTGACCAAACCACCACCATGTCAACTAGACCATGGCATTGAGTACCACATCCAGTCTCTCCTTAAACACCTCCAGGGACAGTGACTCCACCACATCCCTGGGTAGTCCATTGCAATGTCAAATCATCCTTTCTATGAAGAAATTCCTTATGATGTCCAAAACACATATGCATTCAAAAATGTGTGCAGCAGCTGGGTGCCCGGAGTGCCCATCTCTCATTCAGTACCTCCCATGTCTCACAGCTTTCACCATCTGCATCTTACCAGCGTTCAGCTACTCATCCTGAAAAAGCATCAACAGCTGGCAGGGTTTGGGGTATCCCCAGCTCTATGTGGTGTCTTTCTCACCCCTCTCTTCTACAGGTCTCTCCATTTCTAAAACCAGCAATACATGACTCCACAGGACACAGCAGTTCTGTATCAGCTTAATCTCCTTTACAGACATTCAATTAAACACAGCTGATGCAGATCAATACCTTTTATCTGCATGCCAGGCCTGGGAAGATTGAGTCACACAGAAACTAAACAACTATCTACTCCCTCCCCACTCCAGTCCTGCAAATGTAATTGTAGAAGTCTGTTTCCTACCACTTCCCTGCTAGGGATGCATCCCTCGGTACCCTGAAAGTGCTCCTTCATTAGTTCAAGACAAATGTGCCTAATAAACCAGCAGAAAATTCAAAGCTGGGCAGTAAAGCATCATGTCTGCATGTAGGCCGTGCTGAAAAATTGACAGAACTGGGTGAGAAATGGTTGTTGTCACACTCTAAACTCAAGCATCTGATAAGACTTGGAGCACCGTAGGTCAAACTTCTTATCTGACTCATCTGGCTACAAAAGGCTGGGTAATGCTTTTTGAGAGTCCTGCCTAGGAACTGCAGCCAGGTACAAGTCCTGAGTTTTTGAGGTTATGAAGTCCCAATGTGCTCTGCTTTAATATTCAATACTCAACAAAGACCTTTTGTTTTTCAGGCCAAGCTTTCCTCCTTGCATACAACACGACTTCATGCTTCTGCCAAGGGCTCATCTTCAGGTCACCTCAGGGGCTCCAAGGAATTTCAAGAAGACCAAGATGTCAAATGCCACTGCCACAGGAAGGCAAGCAGAACACCTTCAGCAGATAGCTCATGCCCAGAGACAAGATCAAACTCCATTCAGGAATTTGCAGAGTCCTTTGAAAAGCAATTGCACCTCAAAAGCAAACGCTCAGTTTCTTTGGTAGGTAAAAACTGACTTAAGATCACTACAGAGGAAAAAAGCCCAACCAACCAAGTCAGCTTTATCCTTTGTGTAATTGCTGTGACTTTGCTGGGGGAAGTGCAGAAATGAACTCCAGTTGGAATTTCTCATATTATGTGGTCTCAGACTACTACAGTAGCACAAACAAGGTTAAAGTTGTATCATTAGTGTGAGGATTCTTGTTGTGGTGTTACTGTCTAGGCTTATTCAGGAATGTTTACGCTCAAAATGAGACACGACACTGGCTCATGTGACATTGTTTTCAGAGTTTTCTGGGGCTGAACAACAAAACATGACAATATAAACCCAGGTTTGCTTCAATTCTGCTGCAAGACGGAGCTCACTTTTCCACTGCTGCTGACCTGACTTAACTTATATGGTGTTATCTGTAATACTGCCAGACACTGCAGTGTTTGAGAGGCTTCTCTTTCACCCCTCAGGACTCCAACCATCTGCTTTCTGCAGTGTCACCACACAGCTGCAGCAGCAGCTATTGCTATAAGTGGCTGAACATAATTTCACTGAAAGGGCATGCAGGCAGCAGGGGATTCTCCACCCATCCTTGTCCCTGTCATTCTGCCCAGAGCCATGAGCATTTTTTTTGGTCTGATGTGTGTTGATGAAGTAGCCAATAACAAATTTTTGTCTGTGACCCTTTAGTGTATTTTAATTATTATGATACATAATATCTGCTGTATCATGTAGTGGAAGAAAAGGTAATAAATCCTAACTAGCCTTTAAGTATCAGAAGAACAGTATCAAATTGTTGCTCCTTTCAAAAAGCTGAGCTTTCACATTTTTGAACACCTGACCTTAGCATCAAATAACAACAGAAGGAAGTATTTTTTTTTTTTTTTAGTTTCTTGACACTGACCGTTTGTATGAAAAAGTAATTTTAAGTTCTCTTTGCACAGCAAAAGAGGGGAAAAATCTCTTTTCAATAAGCAGCATAATTACGTGATTGGTCCCATTATTACAGTCCTTGCATGACCAATCCTCTAAGAATATGCAGAATATGGTGATGACAGCACTGTTACACCATTGTAAAAAACTCAACTGCATTCCCTAATCTTCTTTTTCCTCTTTAGGAACTACTCAGTTGATTTCATTTGGAAATTTACATTGCCTCATGTGCCACCATTCACCAGTGGTTGTCTGGTTTATCATTTATAATTTCCCAAAAATGCCTGTGGCTAGAAAGTCTGTGAGCATCTAGTTGTTGTATGATTAGATATAGTGAGCATAATTTATTAAATATGGCTTCAGTTCCAGTTAAAAGCTGTGTTCCAGTGCCCCTCTGTAATCAGCAGTGAGGTATGCTGAGCTGTATTTTAATCTATTTTTCAAACAACCAAGTTGATGTCATTCCTTCAGTCACATTTGCAGTTTGGGAGATGTGAAGGACTTGCGAATCTCAAAGAACTGAGCAATAGGTCAGAGATCTGAAAGGAAATTTGGGCTTAAACCTGTGTCTCCAAATGGAGAAGTTTTTTACATTCAGAGCTCTGTGGGTACAATTCAAACCACCATGATCAGGCAGGTGAACGGTGTGGGGAAGGTAATTAATCTCCTTCCCTGCATAGTGCTTTTCTCTTAAAGACATATCTTTGAGAACCCTTCATGACCTTGTTTTCAGTGTGGTCTTTGCAGCTAACACTGAGCAGCCTTCAGGCACGGATGGATCATGTGAAAGGACAGAAACATGGATCTGGGCTGAAATCTCAGAGCCCTTCCCTCTCTCCCTCCTGTCTGCTCTCCTCTTCAAGTCCTCTGGGCCAGTGACCCTCCTATCATATACAGAATAAAACCAAAGCATGTGTGTTGCTTTTTGCTGAGTTTTAGGGTGACCAGTTTGGGCCTTGAATTTGAGCCCATCATGGTAAAGCTGATCTTGCTGAGGCAGAATACTGGAATATTTTGTTACACAGTGAAGTAAAATAATGAGCTTTTTTTTTTGTTCTTGTAGGAGTCACTTTTAATTCCCTGTTATTTTTTCCCTGCCTTTTAGCAACCTGAAGGTGCAAAGGAGAGACGAGAAAGAGAAAAATTACATTTGAGAAAAAGCAAGTCTCATAGGAAAATAGGAGAGAAGTCAGAGCCAAGGAGAGCGCGGGAAGGAGCTGAAGGTTCAGAAGTACCTGCAAAACACAACGAACAGTTTCCATCACAAGCAAGCATTCAGAAAGGTTATGTATGCACAGGCAGCTAGGATGCATTGAGATAACCAATCTTAACACTCCCCCTGAAGGGCATTCTTGTTCTATTCTGACTAGAAGAGGCCTATGAGATAGAATAGCCCCTAAGCTGTAAAATAAAATTCAACTGCATGACTGGCACCATGTTACTATCCTCCTTTCTTTACTTTTGTCATTAGAAATGTGACCTTTGTCATAGGAGGGTATCGTTAGCAAGATTCAAGTTAGAAATTAGCCACCATAGGAGGGATTCAGGCAAATGTAGAATTGCAGCGGGACAGTGGTGGATGTGTTCGTTTTAGAGGAGACCACCATCTGTGTTTTACAGAGCCATACAAAGTCATCCAAAGCCTTATGTTTCTTTTTAAATTGAAAACAGGCTTTTTGGTAGGTTTGGGAAGAAAAAGTACACGTAAACAGCCAGCTGCTTCCTGGCCCTGACGTTCACTTAGATTTGTCTTGAAAACAGGACTTAGAAAAACTCTATTCCTCTGGCTGAGGATCTCCTGAACACAGGTGTAAATCTCATCTCCACATGCTCACAAACACATATACACCCCCACAATCCCCCCACGCTCCCCCTTTCTTCAACATGCCAGGGTTCTCTGGAGATATAACCCTGGTCTCTTCGGGAATAATCTCCCCAGGCCTAGTATGGAGAAGGTCTGATTTGGATAATACGGTTAGAGAAGAGTGAAGACTAATGAAGTCATGAGCAAAAGTCAGGGTCTGATGGATATTCTTTCTGTGATTTTCTGTAATTAACAAAGATCTTACTAATTTACCTTAGAGCCTTACTTTTGAATATTCAGCCCTTTAAAACCTTAGGGCATCCTTAAAACTTTGTAACACTTATCTCCATTAAGGGATTGTGTTGTTTGTTTTTTTGTGTCTAGGGTTTTGGGGGGCATATAAGAAAGCAATTGAACCCTTACTGATGCTTGTAAATTGCTTCTTGCCTGGTATCATATATTATAAACTAATAAATCTAATAATGGAAAAATGTTGTCCCTATGCATAGTTCCTGCCCTTCCCAATCCAGAATGAATTTTTACAATGTTCTATCAGCCAAAACTTACATACAGATAACTTGTCCTTTACAACCTTAATCGGAAGACTGCATTACAAAAGATCTGGATAGAAAAGAACATGGCCAGCAGTGTCTGAGTTTCTCAGATGAAACCTCTCACATACATCCTTCCAGGTAGCAGCCTGTCCTCACGTCTTGGGAGAGCTGAATGCTGTGGCTGCATCAGCTTTCCCTGGATTTCAGGCCACCAGCTACCTCCTCCTGTTTTACAGACAAGTTAACTCAACAGGCCCCAGCAGAATTGGCTTGTGTTCATCAGACCAATGCTGGTTGTACCCTACACTCGATGGAAAGCAAACACCAAACAGCTAAAATAGGAGAGCCATGTGTGGCTGGCTCTGACTTGCTGGTTACCATATCCATAAAAACAGAGAAGCCTCACTGCCACCAAGGCAGCTGGGCAGCTCTGCCTGCAAACAGCTCCCCTGCATTCCACAGAATCCTGTGTCTCTGATGGGAGGGTCTGTAAGTGTTTATATGCTTTTGAACCGGCCCATCACCCTGTGCTGTGACTCTAGAAACAGAAGCTTTCACACAACGTCCTTTATTTACTCAAAAGTTTTCTCTCTTGCTTTGTGTCATGCCTGATCAGACCAACAGCCCTCTCCAGCTCAGTCCCATCCAGTCTGAGGCAATAGTATTACTTAGAAGGACTGAAGCTTGCATGATAGAACAACCACAATGTATAACTGAAGAAGAATATAATACCCATTAAAAAAAAAAAGAAACAAAATATTAAATACAAAAAAGGAAGAAAATATTAATCTGCAGGTTTTTGTTCTTTAGCACAAAAAGTATTATTTGGGTAAGCACAGCCCTGGCTCTGAATGCATTTAGTGTACATGTGAATAGTGTAAAACCACATAGAGATATAATCAAGCTTGATAACTGCAATTATTCACACAGCAATGAATCATAATCACGGGACTTTGAGCTTATCACAGCCTTCTGCCAAAACCATTGTAAACAAACAGGTCTTGAAATATTTCCAGAGGGATATTACAGCCAAAATCTAAGTCATTCCATGAGAGAATTGAACACTGAAGTACAAAAAACTTCATGAAGAATGCCTTGCCTGCAGTTGTTGTGCCAGACCTTTAGGTAATTGTGCAAGAACAAATGTGAAAATAAACCCACTCATCATAGAAAACATTGCTGGTAGCATGTTGATTTTCATTTTCACTGTTATTTCAGATTGGCTTGATAGATGCTGTTCCTCCTAGTAGGAGGATCCCTTTGAATCCTAGTTCAGTATCCACAGTTCTTTGGAAAAAGATAATTTCTCTCAGCTGTGTCTTGTCCCTGAGGTCAGATAGAAAATATGAGAAAGCAGTGATACAAGGAGCATCAATATTCTGTCATACTGGATGCATTCTTATCCTTCTTACATGTTTGTCAAATGCTTCAGTTCATACAATTTCTAAACTGACAAGAGATTTGGTGTATTGAGAAGACCTACAAACTTGTGACAGTTGCACACAAATTTTCATCAAAAAGTCATCAAGACCCTTACGGAGAGTCCTCAGACTGGAGAATTAGTCCTATTCCTGATAATGAAGTATCGAAAAAGAACTCTTTGTTTGCTCTAAAACTTGAGCAGAAGGATTCATAGACATGGCTGCCTGCAGCCATATCCCACAATATGAGGTGAATGCTAAGGTTTGGTCCTTTGAAAAGTAACCCTTCCTGGACCATTATGCAATGGCTCTCATTTGATATACTGCTCTTCCTGTATACACAAAACTCATCTTCAATGTTTCTCATAAGCATTTTAAGTATAGTGGGTCTACTCCCTGAGGACTCCAGTACAGAGGAATTTGTCTGTCAGAAAGCAGCTACAGTGATTTTAGATAAGCACAAGTTTATGCCTGGCAGAGAGGAATGATTGGGGCACTTTTTTGCTCTAGTGGTCCCAGCAGCAATAAAAGGTCCTCAAGAAGAACAAAGTAACTTTGGGCTGCTCTCACCTGTGCAGGAGTGGCAAGCACAGTTTAGCCCAGGCTTTGGGATGCAAAATACATACTCATGAATTCCTTCTCCATTGTGCCAAGTTCTACATACTCACAGCTGCAGATGAGGCTACTTCAGACAGTAGACCTTCCATTCCTTTAATACCTTTTGCATGGAACGAAAGGGTTCTCACATTAGGATAATCCAGCTCTCAACTGGTCAATGGGCATCAACCATAATGTCCATCTCTCACTCAGGGTACTCACTGCAATGTGATTACCTAATCCAAAGCAATTCTGAGCTGACAATACTTAAGACTGATAAAAATTTCTTTTCAGTTGAAGCAAGAAGATTTGCATCCATGTGCAATTTCTCATGGTGACTTGGGGACTGACAGGAGCACAGAACTTCACTGCATGCACAGCTTTCACAAAGAGGGATCATGGCAAACTCTCAGGGCCTTATTTTCTGTTACTTGCAGTAGAGAGAGTAGAGGAAGGACAGATTTTGACTAAACCCTTAATGCTGGTGACTGAAAGGCGATACATCTGTGTGTTGAAATTGCTGCAGTAATCCCATATTACAGATGCTGTTTAGAAGGCAGGAGAACCCTCAGTATTATCTTTAATGGCTTTTAACAGTTCTGAACTGATGGAAAGACCAAAGGTGAGGATGGTGGGCCACACTGAAGCTGCTACAGTCAGAGTGTGTCGTTCTTTAAACAGCTGTATTAGTGGAAAAGGGGAACACAGGGCTCTAAAGGAGCTGCAAGCAGCTGAGTGTTTCAATGTCTGCAGTTCAGAGCTGGCATGGCGGAGAGGGAGCAATTATTTCTAATTCCAGCTCATGGGTGTACTGTGTCCAGCTCTAGGGCCCCCAACACAAGAAAGACGCTGACCTGTTGGAATGAGTCCAGAGGTGAGCCACTAAACTGATCACAGGCCTGGAGCACCTCTCCTGTGATGACAGGCTAAGAGTTTTGGAACTCTTCAGCCTGAAGAAGAGAAGATCCAGGGAGATCTTAGCGCCCCTGCCAGTACCCAAAGGAGACCTACAAGAAATCCAGATAGGAACTTTTTACAAGGCCATGGAGGTTGTGGACTTCCCGTCCCTGAAAATCTTCAAGGCCAGGCTGGATGAGGCCCTGAGTAACCAAGTCTATTGGAATGTTCCCTGCCCATGGCAGAGTGCTTGGAACCAGACAATCGTTTAAGGTCCCTTCCAATACAAACCATTCTGCGATTCTATGATCATAGAAATAAATGATATGGTATAGTTGTTCCCTATACTGATAACCTCAGGAAAGGCACCGAGCACCAAGTACTCCTCTGTTTGGAGGTTCTTCCTGTAGGTGGTATCTGAAACACATTGGTGGGGTGGAGTGGAGTGAGAAAAGCAGGCATAACTGCTATGCTAGCTGTACTTTAAAACACAAATCTTATCTCAAGACTCTTTGGTCTGGTATCACATAAGCAAAAATAGAAAGCACTGGATAACATATTCTTCAAGAAAAAATATAAAGCCGTGTCTGACCTGGATCCCGCTGAAGTTATTCTGATGATAAGAGGACTCCATCTAACAAGAGTAACCTTCAATTCTTTAAGATCAATGATTCAGTAAATATTTTGGACTGGAGATCTTAATTTCTTAAGGGAATGTATCAGCTCCACCTCTTAAAATTCTTGGGAAATAACAGGAATTCTTGCATTAAAATCCTGTTTGCAAGTGCTCTTTTCCTCTTGCTTCTAACAGTATATTCAAAAGTGGCTGCTAAAGAAACCAACCTGTCCCACATGTCATGTCCTGGTGCTTCTGTAAAGGCAGTGGCAGGTTCTTGTCTTCTGTGATGAAGAAATCAAGAAGAGAAGGTCCCTTAGGACTAGAGGGGAACTATTCAAGGCTTGATTCTAGATAAAGAAGAAAAGAGAAATCAACACTTTACTCAGTGGATTAATGCATTGTAAGGTTAGTGTAGGTGACGTGGATTTTTATAAAGTTCAGAGATGAACTTTGAAGATAAAAACTTCTAGCTCCTTCCCAGTGATTAGGGAAGAAGTAAAAATATTTTTACAATTCCTTGAACAGTGTAATTCAAAATTGCACATTTGCTACAAAATACATTTTTTACAAGTTTTTTCACTTATGATCATTAATCAATCAGATAACCTTTATAGCCAATTTCCAGCAGAGGGAGTCTGTCCATACCGAGTGAGGACGTGAACTATAGCCCAGTGCAAGCACGAGTTTGAGACTAGTTACAGTGCCAGCAGGAGACAACCATCATCAAGGGCACAGGTCCACGTGGTCAAATTTTGCCCTGTGTTGTTCATAGATGATTTTTTAAATATATATATAAAGGAAACCAATATACACTGAAACCTTTGTCAGAGTTTAGTCTGGTATTAGGGACTGCAGTATTTACCCCGTGGTCAGCAGAAAACCCTGATCCAACTCTGGAGATCCCGTTTTGCTGAATCACTCGTTGGCAGCTTCTTGCTGCAGGTGTTTCCCAAACTGTGCTATTCCTCTGCCCTCTATTTCCAGGGCACAGCCCACACTCCCCTTCTTTCAGCTGGCTGGGGAGATGCTGGTGCAGCCCTGGATGTTCCAGCCCCAGGCACACTGAATGCCCAGACTGGAAGGAAGGGATGAGCACCAAGCCCTGCGGAGGGTTGGAGGCCCCCATGGCTGCTGCTTTCCTTGGGGTCAACAGGTGACCAACACCACAGCAGCTCACCAGCTGCCCGGAGAGCTGCTCCTCCAGCCAGCTAAGCTTCTCTTCACCTCTGTGGCAACTCTGGGGTTCATCAGCTTCCACTCTGCACCCAGAAACCAAGGTTACTTTGTCTGCTCACACCTCTCTGAAACCTTCCTCAGGTACTTGCCTGTAATCACTACACCATCACTAAGAGATTTGCTGCTCCCAGTGTTCAGTTCTGCTTTCCAGATTTTCAATATTAAATACACAAAATATTTTGGGAAACTCTCTCCTGGCCCTTACTGTAGGAAAGATAATACATTTCTTTGCCCCAGGTTTATTCTGACAGAAATTTCTCAGTGAGAAAAAGCAATAGCATTTTTATTCTTATAAGCAGCACAAGTACTTTTTACGTATAGCTGAAAATAAGCCATATTTTAAATTACATTTCAAAACATCTCTGTTTATCAAATGCAACCTCTCCTCTACAACAGCTAAGTGGCATGTCCACCCCAATTTTGGCTGGTCCAGTTCAGAGTCCAGGGCGTGGGGAGGTTTGTGTTGCTTTGCTGAGCTGAGAACTCCGATGGCAAAGGGCAGGGATGCTCTCCCAATGGGCAGCTTTGCTGTGAGGGTACATCTGGCAATGGGACAGAAAGCACCTGGGGAGCAGCAGTAGTCTTAAACCACTCCGCTTCTTTGAACAGGTAAAGTAAGTTACAGTCCTTGGCCTCTCACTGTTATTGCAGAGGAAACCTGGACACATAAAGCCATATTGAACTTAATTCTCCAAGCACATACAAATATGCTAATTGCAGGGGAATTATTTATTCATGGTTGTGAAGTGAAGCACAAATGGACACTTTGGCAGGATCAGTTCATGTGTCCTGTCAAGTAAATGTGTATATTTGCTCAGAAACAAAAAGCAGGTGAAACAACTGAATTTCAAAAATAAACAAAGTCAGTGACAGAGAAGTCAAAACAAAGCTGACAGTATTTGAAAGAGGATGATGTGGCTGGGAACTTCAGTAGGAGACACAGAATCAGAAGTGACCTTCTTTCCCTTTCACACTAATCACTGGCTTGCTAAACTTGTTGGTCACTTAATTTTTATTGTACCTGTTCACCAAGGTACAAAATAACATTTTATGTGTATTTATATAATATATGCACTATACATATATACATGCATATATATTTATATATACACACACACAGAGATGTGCTGTCAATTAGACATTTGTATATCGGCATTTCCCAGGAGAACTGCACTGTACTGTGGGTTTCTGTCCACCACTCCCCCTGCCTGGCCACAAATTTTACTTTTCAAGCTGCCCCTGGATTCCTCTGCTTTCCCTCAACTTTCTTACTCAGAAGCAGCCTTCTTCCAGTCAATCCCTAGCTTCCCTACAGCAGCCTTTTCCTACAGAGCTGCTTAGCTGATTGCCTGTGACCTCCTTTGTATCCAGTATTGACCTGTGAGCTCAAACTCACCTTCAAGTGTGCCTGTGCTGCTAAGGTATCTGTGTCAATATATTCTAACCCATGGGTCTATGGACATTCCCATGCTGTGGGAAGCCTCATGGAAAGGCAGGAACAAGTGGGAGTCTGCACTGTGGAGGAGACAGTGCCAGCTGAGCTTCTGGATTAAAGCAAAGGGGAGGAGGAGCCAAGCGAATTAATGCTGAAGAACCTCTGCAGCTGAGACTTGGTGCCTGGCTTGGGAGCATGGTTGGTGATACCAGAGATGAGGACCTCAGGCAGGACTTTTTCATGGGGCTGTCTGATTAGTGCATCCCTGGGGAGAAATGTGATGGAGAGAGCCCAGAGCTGGTTTGTGAGATGTGTTTTGGGTTGATGGCAAAGGCCTTGGGTAGGGGCTCTGTGAATTCAGGTGTTTTGGAAGGCCAAAGTTTCACTAAGTGACAGCCAGGTGGGAGACCAAAGGATCCATTTCTGGGTGAGATGGTACACAAAGCTGTGTCTGTAAGGAGCTGGTTGGGAGGACAGTGACTGAGGGGAAGGTGTTTATCTCCTGGGAATATTGCACCTGGTCACAGGGACTTCTGTGACTTGGATGGATTCCTTCCTTCTTACTGCTCTTTCTCTTTTGTGTGTGATAAATGTGTGTACTGGGAGAGCTTTTGTGCACCAGAGATTTTGTGGCCCTGGTGTCCCATGGGATGAAGACCGGTACAACAACTACCATGTGCCTCTGCTCTGCGTGGCAAGCAGGAGGACATTCCCCTGCTGTGCTGCAGAAGAGCCAAGGGAAACGGGGCGCAGGAGGCAATGCCTATGCAGTGACACTGGATTTCCAACGTCCTCGTCACTCCACACTCACCTTCCACAGCTGTGCTCCTGCTCTCACTTTCCCTCTTCAGCTGAAAAAGCATTTTTCCCTCTTTCTCCCTAGGCTGGGCCGCAGCTGATGTTTTTCATATCATTGCTTAACTGGCCAGTTTTCCCATCCTGTTCTTTCTGCCTCATGTCTCTGTCCAGAGGGTTGTTCATCCCGCTCTCTTCCCCCAGCTAACTATCCTGACTCACCCGAGGTACATGCAGAACCGCAGCAAGAGAGCCAGAGAGACTGAGAGAACAAAACTTAACAAAACTATGAGGAAGGTAAGATTGCAACACTAAAAAAATATGGAAAGAACACCATTAGATTTACAAAGTTAAACTCTCAAAAGCTGGACAAATCCAGACCTAAGAGTGCCTTTGGAAGGATAGTTCAGTCCCCTCTTCCCTTCCTCCACACAATGTGTATTAAGTGACATGATTTAATTGTTTGGCTGCATACTACTTTTCCCACAGGACTAGTGCCTCATTTAGTGTAAATGCAGGACAGCGTCTGGGAATGAGGCTGGTCTCTGCATTTCCTGGACTAAGTGTGTGACTAGGAGCCCCATTTTTTACCAGACACTGCACTGAATTCGGAGCTACCAGTGTCTCCATGAGGTTTTCTGGGGTGGCTTCCCTGCAGGCTCTGACTACTTATCATCACAGTATGCCTTACAGGTGAGAAGTTACTATTTCCAGGGAACTGGGAGCTTTTTATTATGATCTGATGCTTTTTTTTTTTTTTTTTTTTTTTTTTTTTTTTTTTTTTTGGATACTCCATTGGCTCTGGCATTTGTTCAGAATACTTTATGATTTAACTAACTGATGCAGCAGACTTCATTTGCTGTTCTGAGTGTTTGGTGCTTCAATGAATCTGTAACCTAAATGCCTCCTACCAGGTGTCTGAAAACAAGAAACCATGAGCCAGACATGCAGATTTCTCACCTAGATATGACTAAGGAACTTGATAGAAGCAGGGAGAGTTTCTAGTTCTTTCAGCTGTGATTTCTTTCCTCTGCTAGTAGTTTATTCCCCTTTTTTCTACAGTCCTCTGCCTTTGGTTTCCATGTCCCAGTTTCTGGAACTACTGATAAGCTAGGACTTGGCTTGATATCTGACCCCGTGAGCACACCAGATGAGCTCTCCACTGCCTGATGCTATTTAGAAGTCACATCTTGTAAACTGGTTTGACTACTCTGTTGCTGACTGTCCTTCATCAAAAACTGTCAGGTTAGTGTAGGTCATTCTCGGCGTGAATAATCTCTCACTTTCTCATATGAAACTTGCATCACGAGCTGAAGCATAGTAAAAAGAAATGCCATTTCACGTTCTCAGAGATGACTTTCGGAGCTCTGTGTTGACATTTGCAGCTTTAAAATCATCTTTTCTCTCATTCAGCTGATACACAATGAGACAAGACAAAACAAATATTCTTGCTCGGCACTGTGGGAACAGGGATCAACCTTTTTTTATGTGTTTGTGTCATGGTTTAACAAGTGCACAAAAGCAGCACAGTACTGCAGACAACCTCACCTGCACAGCTGTCAGTGTCAGGACATATTTGCTTCAAGTGCTGAAACTCTGAGAAGAAGAACATTTGGAATCTGCAAACTACTTTCTCCTGGTGCTTTCCCTGGATTTCTCTGTTCTTTGTCATCCTAAGACAGGGATAGAAAAGTCTGTGGAGAAAGTTCTTATCATTACTACTGCTGACATTTCTGGCTTTATTACCCTGGATTCTCCATGCCAAATTGCTAGACTAGTTCAAAGAACTCTCATCAGCTTGAAACACGCCAATTACCTGTGAATTACAGATTGTCTCAGGAAATGCTCCTGCAGTCCCTGCAGTTCCTCTGTTAATGCAGATAGTGTTAAGCTGAGCTCTGCTGACTTTTTTTATCTCCATGATTGTTTTTACGTGTTCTTCTAGATGAAAGACTTTCCTAAGGGGGGATGCATTTTTATATGCTAGAAATCAGCTTGACAAATTGCATGGACAGGACATAAACTTGGAAAAAGTACTCCTTCTGAAAGTTTCTTACAAAGGTCTTACAGGCCACTCATAAAAAAGCAAAAAGCAGACAACAAACATAGTTAATAATTATTAATGTTAAAAAAATTTAAAATTTCACATATAATGTAACTGCTTTTCTCCCCGCTGGATGATAGGATTAGGCCTAGAAGCATTTTTAAGCTTTACATATTTAAACTTGTACCTTCAAAATCCTTCCAAGAGCAAATATCCTTAATAGCACTCCAAAAAATGGACTTTCATCAGGTGGGTCATTGTATTCAAATTCACTTTCTATTTATTTTGGTGTTACAAGCTGTATTAAAAACAGAATGTCAATGTTAGTTTTTCCTCAAGTCATAGCCAATGCATGCATTTGCTCTTTATTCAATTGTTGCATGAACTTTGCAAGGCCAGAATTATTTGTATAACTTTCTGGGCACTCTAACCAGAGAGATATTATTTCATAAGTGTCAGCCACACTTCTATGATGCATTTCATAAAATCATAGAATGGTTTGGGTTGGAAGGAACCTTATAAGTCATCTACTTCCAACTCTCTTGCCTTGGGCAGGGACACCTTTCTCTAGACCAGGTTGTTCAGAGCCCCACCCAGCCTGGGCTTGAACACTTCCCAGGATGGGACATCCACACGTTCTCTGGGCAACCTGTTCCAGTGCCTCAGCACCCTCACAGTCAAGAATTCTTAGTAAAGAATCTTCCTTTCATATCTTCCTTTATCCCCTTTTTAAAAATGGGAGCAATGTTTCCCTTTTTTCCAGTGACTGGGGACTTCGCCTGACCACCACGACATTTCAAATATGATGAAGAGTGCCTCGGCAACAACAACAATAGCCAGCCCCCAGGACCCTGGGAAGCATCTCATCAGGTCCCAGACATTTGTGGCTATTCACCTTCATCACGTAGTTCTGAACCTGCTTTTCACTTACAGTGAGAGGGCCTTCACTCCCCCAGCTATAAAATAGATGTTGTGCTACAAAGATACCTCCAAACAGCAAACCTTGGACTCTGAGTGTCCAGGGGAGTAGATCAACATTTCACTTCAGTTTTCACACAGGAACAAGTCATGGATATGTGAAGTGCTGTTCCCCCAAGTGCCTAGGCTCAAACTAGCTTGCCTGCCCCTAGGTGCTATCTTGTCTTCTCGGCCAAAATGCAGATATTACAATAATCCTAAAACATCTAGAGCTCTAATTTGCCTGTAATGTGCTCATGAATTATTTGGATCAAGGCATAGATGTGTGACTTCCTGGTTGATGTTAGTGCCTGGTATCCGTGATAACTCTGATGAAGCAAAAGCACTAAATACTACACTAAATGCAGTGTGATAGACCTGTGGGTCTTGGAGCCACAGATGTTTGACCATGTGATGTTCCATTAAGGCAGTTCCTGTGGAAAGTGGTTCAAACACTACCTGCAAATTCATCTCACAGCATTTAGGTGTTGCCATGAAATAATATTTTAGTTCCTTGCTTCAGGTGCAATGCTCAATATCAGCAGTGAACAACCAAACAAATGCTCTGTTTGGATGCTCTATTCCTCCAGCAAGAGAAGAGCTCAACTGCCTACCTGTGAGTAAGCATGTGTTCTAAATTTGCAACAGTAGTGGCGAATTAATTTCCTAACTAACTTTGGAATAAGGCAAAAAGAGTAAGGTTAAAAAGAAGGAAGGCCTGAACTTGACTGAATGTGGCAGCACTGTTGACCTTTTGTTGACCTTAGGTAAAAAAAATCACAAAAGATGTTTTGTTATTTCCAGAGTCTCTAACATTTTAGTAGAATATTCTATGCATGCACTTCTCTGTGGTTACTTTGATGCACCCTGACTAGCAGAATTGCAGAATCCCTGCAGGGTTCTGGGGATGCTAATTGGAATTTTTTACCTTGGCAGCTTTGGTTGTCACTTAGAATGGCTTTTAAGTTAAGTGTGGATGGAAATGAGGAATCCCAGGAAGAGATTGTTGCTCCACTGCCAAGACAAATATCAGACCAGTCCTAAATAGATGAGATAATTACAATTATCAGTATTACTGACTGATTAACTCAATCTAACTGAAAACTCTTCTGAAGGAGAAGGATATCCATTAGGTAGGGATTAATGCCATGATGTGAGATGCATTCTGCTGCCTGAAGAAAAAATGCAAAAGAAGTCACTCAGACCAGGGAAGCAGCTTTCACAGAGGCTGGATTTCTGAAGCACTGTTTACAGAGAGGTGGTCCTTCTGGAAAATATTATTGTCCTTTTCTCTGTACTCATTACATCATCCAACCTGCAAAGGCATCTGCTTGCCAGATGCTGAGGGGTATTTGATGGAGTACTATTTCTCTGAAAGTGTTGCTTTATGCTAAAGAGCAGGCATGGATGGAGCTGCCTGAGGAGATAACTGAGAGTGAAAAAGTCTTAACCTTTATGTGGAGTTAATTTTATCCACAAATTTCCACAAAAAAGCTTTTGGATCATGAAAAGCAGAAATCTTAAATTAGGGGACTTGAGCTGGGTGGCTCAGAGTTCAGTCCAAGTTGTGACTAGCTGGTAGGGAGAGCTGCACCTTGGTTTGGTTATTCCTTCAGCCACAGGGGAGGGGAATCTGGCAACACAAGACCTTGATGCTGACAGGGATGGAAAGGGTCAAGGGAGTCTTCTGGTGTAGTTTAAACAGAGCTTCAAAACCCGATTATCACAACTTCCTGGCAAATACCTCAAAGGAGGATTTTTCCACAATGAAAGGTTAGAGGCTTTCATTGGTATTCTCTGCTGGTTGTTGTATCAGAGGTGGTGCAGCGTAAGATGCCCTTGGTTCTGCTCTGAATGATTCTGTAATGTCACTTAAACTGTTTACTACAGGATGACATCTACAAATAAAACCGTGGTTTCCTTCTTTGAATTTTATTTTTAGACGTTCTTCTTTTGGATTCAGGGCTATGCCATACATTCCTGCTAAATTACAGGAATGACAGCCACGGGTGCTCATTTTCGTGGAGAAAACCACGTCTGTGTTTGTGTGCGTAAATGAAGAAAAGGCCTCTGTTATATGCAGCGATCAAAGGAAGGTTTCTATGCCTGAAAGTCTCTCTATTTTTTCTATTTTTCCTCGCCTGCCTGGGCTACCGGGAGCCGCTGTCCCCGGCCGCCAGCCCCGCGCCAGCCCTACCCGATCCCGGCCGCTTTTCCTGGAAAGCGGGGCAGGAGAGAGGGCGGGCAGCGTCGGATCCCGCGGAAGCCTCGCCTTCCCCGAGCCCCTTTCCTTTGGCTCTGCTCTGGGTCCTTCCCGGCCAGGCGGGGAGGAGAACGCCCGCCCCCCGCGGGGCCGCCAGGGGAACATCTGGGCGGCCGCTCCGCAAACATCTGGAGCGGCCGCGGCGCATCCCCCGGCGGCCGCAGCTGGAGGGTCCGGCCCCCGGCGCTGCCCGGGCCGGCAGCGGGACCCCCGGAGGAGGGGAAGGAAGGCAGAGAAGGGGCGGCGAGGGAGGGCGCGGCACAGGTAAGGGCAGCCCGGCGCCCCCGAGCCCCGGCCGCGGGAAGGGCCGGGGTGAAGGCAGGACGGGCGGTGGGGCAGGGCGGGGGGATCTCGGGCATTGCCGGGTGAAAGGACGGCTGCTCCATGTTTGCCCTGACTCGGTCCGCGGGGAACACTGCTGAGGTAAAAAGCGCGGACGGGACTTTGAAATCAGCAATCGCTCTCGCGAAGGTTGCTGGGGCTCAAATGCGAGCGTGGCGCTTGCGGGCATCTGGAGCATTTTACCCCGTGTGCAAGAGGTTTTGCAGCCGAGGTTCTGGATCGCTGAACAAAGGGGAGAATAAGTGTTCGGCTTAGTTCTAAGTTTACTACGTGATTTTCTTCCTCTCCCTCCCTCTTGGATGTCTCAGATGGAGATGTACATCCAAACTTGAATTTCGAGGCAAAATTAAAAGACTTCAAATGTAGCCGTGACTTCTTACTATATGAGAGAAATCCTAAAATTATCTTGGCCTCCTTATTTTATTTCAAAACAGAATAGTCCTTAGAAAAAACACTTTCCATCCCTGTGTATGTTCCATTTTGTTTCAATTTTCCAGCAATAATTTTCTACACTCTTAATAGCACTTAATACTTGACATGGTATCAAAAGTTTATTATTTTTTTGATAAAGGGCGTTCTAAGAGATTAGGAGCTGAAGTACTTAAGACCAAAGTATTTCTGTTTTTTCGTTTTTAAACCAAGTGTTTGATGATTCCCATGCATTTGCATACGTAGGACTTGTGATGTCTCCACTATGTATAACTTGTTTGCATCATCTTATACTGCTGTTTCTGTAGAACTCTTTAAATTATGGCATAAATTGTACTGTAAGTCACTGTAAGTACTTTGTAAAAGGAATGTTTTCAATATCTATTTTAGATGCAAATTCATCATTGACTCTGGAGTTACCTTTCAGAAGTTTGCTCAGATGTCTTTTGCTGCTTTTCAGGGTTGCTTATGTGGTTTTTTCTGTAATTTTCCCTTTACAAATGAAGCTGGGCAAACCAAACAGATTTCTCTCAGTTGTGGAGACTGTGGGTAGAAATAACTGCTGGAGAAGAAAACTCAAATGAACCTTGAGGAGTGGCTGGAAAAATTATGCCTGTGTTTAGGCAAACTGCTGTTTACTCTCTTCTTGCACACAAATCTGCCTGGAAAGATCATTTTAGTCAGCACTACAAATGGCCAGTGCAGCAGCACAAAAGTGGGCCCCTTGTTTCCAGTCTGAAGAGGTACATGAACCAAGACTTCTCAGTGTTGAAACTCTTGTCAATTGGCTCCTTTTTCTTACATGTGACCAAACACACTCATACGCACTTGCAGTTGGCAGTAGCAGTAATTTTGATTCTCTCTTCCAAGCTACAACCAAGACAAGCTTCTAAACCCAGGAATTACAAATAATTTGACATTGGTTTTGAAATATCTAAATATCTTAGTTTTTAGTGGAGTGTCTCTGCCAGCCCTGCCCCTTCGTGCAGCATAAGCCAGGCCTTGGGTCCTGGCACTGCTCTTTGCTCCAGAAGGTAAAAAGGAGACTTAAGTCTTTTGAAATATCTTGTGCCCAAATTGGGGTCTGCTATAACACTTGAATGCTCTCTGAGCAACACTCCTAAAGACCTTGCCCCACATGACCTTGCACTTGAGACCTTTCTAAGACAAATTGTGTAGCATCTGTAATGCCAGTGGTTTTGGAAGAGGATACAGCTCCTTGCTGGGTCTGCTCCTCTGTTAATTGTGTTGTTGGAGGGGTTGCAGGAACTGAAGCTGCTGCTGCTGTAGCCTTGTATCGTGGAGGACTCTTCAGTTTCTGCTAATGTTGTATTGGCACAAGTTGATTCCAATGTAATGAGTATGAAGTGGTCCTGTAAAATGGAACTATACCTGTTTCTCTCAAGCATTTTGGTTTTTTAGCTGAGCTAAGTCAGGCAGCCATTTCTCCCAGCTAGCATCAGTGTTACAGACTGTCTTGCCAACACTCCCATTTATTCATTAGCGTTTCTCTTTCTGTTTCTGATCCACACGGGTTTCTGCTGTTGACAGTGTGTTTCCCCCAAGCTATAGTGGGTAGAGGCAGTGCATTTGGCCCCCTTGGAGAAGCAGCATTATCAGACACCCTGAGATTGACAGACTGCAAGGAAAACTTTAAGGTACAAAGGCAGGTTAGCCAAGGCAAAGCTCTAGGGGCAAACCCCACCTGCTCTGTTGCACAGCTTTGTGGAAATCACTGATAAGAAATCTTTTTATATGTTCTTTTTTATCACAGCACAACACTGTAAGCCCCAAGCACTCATATAATTGGTTACAATCTTCAAATCCACAAGATTTAAACATTTATTTGCAGTGAGGGTTCACACTACGTAACTGTGCTGCACAGACACGTGGGATGGCTGAAGATGGGGACAGATTTTTTAGCAGGGCTTGTTGATAGGACAAGAGGTTATGGTTTGAAACTAAAAGAGAGTCCATTTAGATCAGATATAAGAACAAAATTTTATATGATGAGGATGGTGAGACACCGGCACAGGCTGCCCAGAGAGGTGGAAAGGATCCTTCCAACCCAAATTATTCTATAATTCTATCATAAGGTTATGAATCACTTAACAGAATAGCTTCAGAAAGCAGAGATTCAAGAACAAGTGGCTGGATCTCTATGGGATGAGATAGCAAAATGTAGCACAGTGTCACAGTAGAAGCCAATATTCTGGAAACATGTGCCCCATGTTTCCAGCCTTCTCCCTTGCAGGGGGCAGGAGAAGTTCAGCTCTTCCAAGTGTCACTTGGTTGTTGCCCCAGTATGAGCTGTTATGAGCATCACATTAGCAAATTGAGTCTATTCCTAATTTTTCAGTAAGAAAAATGGGTCCTTCCTATGGAAACCATCAAGGACTTATTAACAACTTCATGTTTGTTGATATGAGCTCCCTTCCCATTTTTGCCAACTTGAGGCTGTCCTTAAGATGAAAGCTGACTGATACACACAGCACAGATGACACTTCTGCTTACCACGTTTTATTAGTGTTTGCTGAACTTTTAAAACAAGGGTCTCCTTTGTAATCCAGTTTCTCATTCAGAGGCTTCAGTTACCCCAATATCTGGTACTGTACATGATGAAGAGAAATTCTAATGCCTTTTTTGCACAGTCACTAGTAGTTATAGTAAGGGAGCAACCCTTGCAACCAAAGAATTTTGAGTCATATTGAGGTCAGCAAGTCCTGTCCTTCACACCTTCATTCCTTCACACCTCGTCTACAGCTGCCTGAAAGGAGGTTGCAGCCAGGTGGGGTCAGCCTCTTCTTCCAAGCAGGTAGCGACAGGACCAGAAGCCACACTCTGGAGAGGTTTAGGTTGGACATCAGGAAGAATTTCTTAACGGAAGAGGTGATTCAACATTGGATTGGACTGCCCAGGGAGATGGTGGAGTCACTCTCCCAGGAGGTGTTTAGGGACAGACTGGACGTAGCACTCAGTGCCCTGGTGTAGCTGACAAGGTGGTGATCAAAGGTTGGACTCGAGGATCTGAGAGGTGCTTTCCAAGCTAATTGATTCTGTGACCTGTCCTCCTCTAAGCACAGAGTTCCTTGCTGGTGGAAATTATCCATTTAAGACCACTCAAACATTAGGTTTTCTCAGTAGACTCCCCCTTTTTTTGAGTTGTGTCTTCTTGTCTCAAGAAGTGTTTGAAGACAAGTAACAATTGCAGTAACTTTTAAGAGTCTGTAAAGAGCTTTGTAAGTGCCAAATGAAAGATCTTTCACAGCCCAAATGATCATTAGTATTTATTAGAAATATTTTCCATAGTCTACTGGTCCTGTTGGCTTTGCTGTTTTAGGAGATCATTCCACTGAAACCCCAATTGTATTGTCAAGACACTGTAGGAGGAAGTCTATAAAAAGGATGCCAACAGAAATCAAACCATTTTATTTCATTTTCTCTCTAGAGCAGGGCTCTGATATCTAAATCATCAGCTGATATGTCAAACTGTTGCTCTCTTGGCATTTTCCTAGCCTAGGAAGCCTTTTCTCTCCTATGGAGCAGAAAACATGTAAATTAACACAACTGGAAAGACAAAGAGGAGCCAGAGATCATACCCTACAGAAGTGGTTTTTGTGGCATGTCCATGGAGCAATCTTCCTAGCGGCAGTGTGACCTCTGCTGGGCCATGGAACTTCAGGACTAGCTAGGGTCCTGCAGAGGTTGTTCATTGAAGTGACTCTGACTGTTTTAAAGATCACAGGTAATTCTCCCCCACCACTCTGCCCTGGTGAGGCTCCATCTGGGGTGCTGTGTTCAGTTTTGGGCTCCTGAGTTCAAGGAAGACAAGGAATTACTGAAGAAAGTCCAGCAGAGTGCTACAAGGAAGATTAGGAGACTGGAGCATTTCTCTTCCGAAGAACAGCTGAGGGAGCTGGGCCTGTTTAGTTTGGAGAAGACACAACTGAGAGGGGACTTCATCAATGCACACTAATATCTTAAAAGCTGGTGACAAGATGGCGGTGCCAGAATCTTTTCAGTGGTGCCTGGTGACAGGACAAGGGACAATGGGCACAAACTGAAACACAGGAAGTTCCTCCTGAACATGCTGAGAAACTTCTTTACCGTGCAGGTGACTGAATACTGGAACAGGTTGCCCAGAGAGGCTGTGGAGTCTCCCTCACTGGAGATATTCAAGAACTGTCAGGATGCAATCCTGTGCAACCTGCTCTAGATAAACCTGTTTTAGCAGGGGGGTTGGACTAGATGACCTGCAGAGGTCCCTTCCAGCACTAACCATTCTCTGATTGCATGATTTTAGGATTCTGTGACTAAAGGAATTTACTTTAAAAGGAGAGAGAGCACACGCAGGAATTTCACTATCCAGCACAACTCGGGTTAAAATCGGGAAGCCCTAAGAGCTCCTGCTAAGCCCAGCTCCGGGCGGATTGGAAAGGGGAGACCGACTCAGATGTTAGTGCAGAGCTCCTTCAACACAGCAGTGGGATGTCACAGCATGTCCTTCCCTACAACCTCAATTCGGCAGCGCTCTGCCTCTGCCACACACTATCAAAAACTTGCTCCAGTCTGCCAGGCTGGGAGGAGCCCTGTAGCAGCAGCAGCACCTCTGCTGGCAGGCAGCAGTCTGCTGTGACCCTCTGAGGGGAAGGAAACTGCTGCCCTGCATGGAGGACAGGTAGAGGGTCACCCCACAAGAGGCACTCCACTGTGGGCACGGAAGTGGCTGTGGTGGCTGGAGCCAAACACGGTCCCACCCGAGGTAGCACTGTTGTACCTGAAACAGTTTATTCACATACCTGTTCCATTTTACCCTTTTTTTTCAGGCACTGCTAGGAAATACCAGGGTTTATGGCCAATACAGGAGCTATGAATCTTTCACAGGAAAAAATTACTCTTATGTGTCCCATGCACTTACAAGGTTTATTTTTTGTGTGTATAAGTTTTTGAACTTTTGGTGCCCTGAAAAAGGCTCCAATTTGGCAGTCCTGAAGACCAAAATTTCATATTCCCAGACTAGCAGCTGCTCAGATATCAAGAGCCAATGGTAAGATTATGTAGTGCTTGTTGTCCCTGGATAAACCCTGGAGATAGCCTGCTCATCTATGGGAGCAGAAACAGCCAGCAGATGCACAGAGAACAGGGAAAGAGAGCCAGAAAACTGAGGGTCATGAGACATGAAAAACACATTGAGGTGCACTCAGAGGGCTGACAAGGACAAGTATCTGGGAAGGAAGAGTGTCTGACAGATGCAAGGCACTGAAAAAAATAGAGTGGTACAAGTTGTGGGCCCAAACTCAGCACTGTGGGAGATTGTGTCCTGGAGTCCTTCCTTTCCGGGGCCAGCAGATAGATTTCTGGTCACTGCCTCTGGGATTTGTGTTTTTTATCCCTGTCTTCTAGGCCTGAAGATTCTCTCAAGGCTTGAACTCTTCTCTTACAGACTTTGGAGATGCCTATTTATGATATTCCTTTTTTTATTTACCTGAAAATCTTTATCTCCCACACCCCTAAGCCAAAGATACCAAGGCTGCCCTGTCACTTTTTAGCATTTCAAGTAGTCTTGTGTCCTGCTTTCATTAGTACACACAGTACTTGGTTCCAGTCTAATTCTAAAGCAGCTATAGGTGCCAGCTGAGTATTTCCTTAACACCAGAGCAATGATCTCATCTGGAAACACGGAGCTGTAATTGCTGAAATGCTTTCAGTCATGACATGAAATCAGGACTGCCTTTAGTGAACAAAGTACTTGGAGCAGACAGTTTTTCAGATCATCCTGGCTGTCTGTGGTGTTTGCAACATAATGGCTGCAGGACAAAAGGTACTTGCCTCGTGAATAGATCTTTAGCTGCGAGTAGGAAACTTTGGTACTGAATTAAACTTGTCTGTGATTTTCTTTGTCTTACATGCATTTCAACTTTGCTGGTTTCCATTTTTTGTCAAAGCTGTGTGATCACAGCTTGTGCACTGATTAAAAAAGGCCTACAATTGTTATTTCCTCCTCTTACCTGGGTGCATCATTCTCACCGATATCGCAATCCATTCCCGCAACTGTTATGGGTAAATAAACATTTCCCATCAGATATTATAAACTCCACATCACTGTTTTCTAAACTAGCATATGGAAGAAAAAGTAGCTAATGTTTAATCATTGGGCTTAACCTTTGTTGTCATATGGTTGTGTAGCAGAAATGGAAGCATTGCAGCGGAGTGAGTTTGTGGCTTTATAACTTGTGTCATTTCTGGAAAAGAAATCCACATTTCTGGTCGACAGTCCTCTCTAGCATCCCCCGGGGCTTGACAAAGACAGGAAATTGCAGGGCATACTGCTGTGACAGGAGAATGTGCAGGGAAGGGAAGCTGCCTGCTGCAGGGCGGGCTCTGGCTCATGGATTGCTCATGTCCCTGTCCCATACAGGTTGAGCTGACCAAACCTCTGTCTATCCTTTAAAGGGAAAGGGGATAAAAGGGAAACTAACCTAGCTCTTCCAGAAGCAACTGAGAAGCCTTCTGAGTAATCAGGTGGTATACAGGGTTTCTCCATACCTCTTGCAAGTCTTAGTCCCACAAAAGTGGAGATCAGAAATAAAACTGGTGAATGTTATGAAACATCCCTCCCAAAAACATCGGAAGATATTTAAATCAACTATCTGAGTCTATTTCTTGCCTGCCTTCCATGCTTCTGATGGTGTGAGATAATTTTTGGGCTAAAAAGGCAGCTCTTAATAGCCACAGAAATGCACACCTTTTCTTGGGTGCTCACTTGGAAAGCTCTGTTTTCAGTGGAATCTCATATTCCCTTCTGACCCCAAGGAGTAAGATGCAGCCCGAACAGAAGGATAAACAACCTAGGTACAAAAAATATGGCTACATGGGGAATTTGTTGGCAACTGTGAACAGCTTATATTGGTTTGGCAAAGTGAGGATGTAAAACACTTTGCAATACCATGCAGCGTCTAATTGCTGGAAAAACCTTAACCATGCAGTGCTTTCTGTGCTTATTGCAAGAAAAACTATGCTTGGAATTCTCCCATTAAAAAAAAACTTCTCACATTCACAGGTAGCGGTAAATTATTCTTGTTGTTTATTCCAATCAGCTGCAGAAACATTGACTGGTACTTAAAATTTATAAACTACCTCAACAATAGAGTTTGTTGCCATAATTATGCCTAATTACCTTTTTCTCCAGTTCCCCTGAGACTGCAGGCCCCTGAGCAGGGGTGCCAGGATGGGAGTCCTGGCTGAGTCTGATTGAGGCAATTGAAGCCCATGGCTGCCCTGGAACCCTGACAGCAGGGGTGCCTGTCCTGGCGTGCCCCACACTCTCCTGAGAGCAGCGTTGCAGGGGGCCCTTTCTGTGAAAAGCCAGAATCTGGGCTGGAACACGTGCTTTGCCCGGTTCCTGGGCATGCTCCTCGATGTGGCAGCCCTGCTGGTTGGCAGAGGGGGAGCTTCCCCCAGCTTGACTCCAAAATTTGCTTAGCCAGGGTTCAAAGTTCACTGGTGCCCTGGCTGCTGTGGCCCCATGGCTGCTTGTTGGGGTGGTGGAAGGGTCCTGAGTGGTGGAACTTCAGGGTGGAGACATGAGGAGTGAGTGACATCCTGCAGGAATCCTGGAGGTGCATGCAGCAGGTGACAGCGACGATTCCATCTGCAGTGGTCAAGTATGTTCATTTGCTGGAAAGCCAATCCTGTCATCTGGGGGGAGGGCTGTGGCCACGTGATGCCAGTTGTCTACGTGCCTTTTGTAGGCATCAGCAGCACTGGCTTTGCCTGGCAGGGCTAGGAGAAGGATTTGAACAGGGTTGAAATTGTGAAGCAGGTCACCAGCTGCAGGAATGCGTGTGGCACCTGGTGTGACTGTGGCTTTGGGGCTGGACCTCTCAGCACCCAGCTGTGGGGCAGCCTCAGCATTTTCTCTGCTTACAATTCTGGCAGACCAGAGAATCACAGAATTGTTTAGGTAGGAAAAGACCTCCCAGATCATCAAGTCCAGCTGTTAACACAGCACTGCCAAGTCCTCCATTGAACCACATCCCATGTGCCACATCTCCATGTCTTTTAAATACCTCCAGGGATGATGATCCCACCACTTCCCTGGGAAGTGGCTTGACAATCCTTTCAGTGAAGGAATTTCTCCTGATATCCAGTCTAAGATGATGAACTCTAGGGAAGGTTGTGGGCAGCAATGAAAGTTTGCTGCTGAGAATGTGGCTGTGGCTCTGCCACCACCCTTGGCCCTGAAATCACTGGGGGTAAAAAAGAAGGTCTTGGATTTACACTGTAAAATAAGGGTCTGTAAAAATACGGCCTCAAATTTTCAGGTATTGTCATAACCTGCTGATGCCATTCTTATCCAATAAATAGCACCTGCTATACCAAAACTGTGTGGCTCTCAAGATGTGCAAAGGAGCGGGCAGAAGATTTTTTGTCCCAGGCTGCACAGGGGAATGCCAAAGTGCCACATGGAAAGGCAGCAGCCTGACAAACTCTTCTCCTCTCCTTTCACCTCCCATTACACCCCTACCTCCCACCTTCCACATCCATCTCCTGACCCCACAGTGACTTTCCTACTGAGGAGTCTCTGTGTAGCCTCACCATATCCTCAGTTTCATACTAAGGCCCCAAATTGTGCAATATCCCCCAGTTTATTTGCAGACAAAACTTCTCAGTCACATCAAAACTATGGGTGTTGGCCGGCGACTTCTAGACTCACCAAAATGATCTCTCAGGCCTGAAAAGAGAAAACTCCTGAATTGGGAAGTTTAATCAGTTTAAGACAAGCCCTGTCATGATGTTTTCAAGTTTACTAACACTTCAAAGAGTAAGTTGTGTAACTCCTTTCTGAAACCAACTGTGTTGAGAATGCAGCATTCCAAAGGTCTGCCACAACAGCTGGCTGGCAGATCTCATATATGTCTTCCTAGAGAAATCCTCTACACCTTTGGATGAAGTCAATCTGAAGTTTACACTCTCTAAAGCTAATAATACGTGATTGTATTTCTTTTAGCAAAAAAAGCAATTTTTCTGGTTCTATTTTGTTTATATTGGATGTGGAACATTAGCTGCTGTATCAGTCTTTTCTTCTTTTTGCTGGTTTTGAAAGGCAAAAAATAGTTCAAAACAAAGTTTCTTGATAGCTTGTCCAGATTTAGTGCAGAAAAATCCTCCAGTGATGGAAGATCTAGGTAACCCAGGTGTGAATTTACAGATTAAGAATTACTTTTGAAGTTTTTTATACCATGCCCTACAAATTACGTCAACACAGTTCTTCATTTTCTCCTACTGCAGCTGTACTCTCCTAAGGGAAGGTTTTTCCTAGGTTTAATTTACCTTGCTAATCCATTGTTTTGCTTTGATGTGCAGTATAGGGTAAGTTATTCCATTTTGGACTGCTTTTTACCTGTGGTGAATAATAAAGAATAATGAATAAGGTCTTTCCAACGAATGGTGTTCAGTGAGATCAGACATGGTGAGGAAAGACCACTCCCCACATCTCCCCTCTTCCTTTCAGTCAAAGAAAGGAAAAAACCAACGTGTCTGAAAAGACAGCAATGCCTTTCAGGCCAGCATGTTTAAAAAAACCCAGAAATCAAGGTTTGCAAACCAAAAGAAGTATTTTAAAGGTTAAAGAAAAGTTTAGACAACTGTCTAAAGCTGTCAATACTACCCTTCATTGAGGCAAAGAGTGGTGAAGTGAGTACTGGCAGTGATGTTCAGACTCTGAACTAAAGGTGTCCCAAAATGAAGAATCTCTTCGGTGGGATAGTGGGGGCTGGGTCCAACCTGTGGGGCTGAGCCCCCCAGACCTCACCAGCGAGAGCCCCACTGTGCTGTGGGCTGCTGCAGAGTGAGCAGTGCTTTCCCCATCTGTGAATAAAACACAGAGGCATCGACCCAGCGGAACTTTAAGGGTGATGGGGGAGGCAGCGGAGGTAGAGAAAGGAGGCAGAGAAAGGAGGCAGAGGAAGGCTCTCCCAACCCATGGCCTCTCAGCAGCAGAAGCCCTTCCCCACACAGCAGAAATCCCAAGAGGGCGTCCTTTATGTTTTGTTCACAAACACGTCCCTCATGCCCCTTTGGCTGCCCCATGACTGGTAGGTGCTGCTTCCCTGAGCTCGATGCTCCCATCTCCACACACTTTCCCTTCCCAGCTTCCACATGCAGATGCCAGACCCGGCAACTCCTGCAGGGACACGCCCAGAGATGAGCTTGCTTGGGCAGCCAGCATCACATTTCTCTGTGCTGGTACTTCCCCAGAAATTAGCTAAGCAGGGTATTATCCAGGGAAAGCCTTTAAAGCTCACCTCTCCCACTCAGCAGCTCTTACAGTGGGAGAGCTCAGCTCTGGAAGAAGAGGGGACAGGCAGGGGCTGCAAGACCCTTTTCAGCATCCTGTTTGAATCAGGCCAGACTCATGCTGTGCATGAACAGTTGTATTTTCCTTTCTTCTCCTTTGTGGCTATAGAGGTCACCTCTCCTCATGCAGTTGGAATAGTCTTACGACAGCTCCAGGACCTGTGCATGTGGAAAAGTTTTTCTTCTGAAAAAAAAGAAAGCTTTCAGTGGAGTTTAGCCTCCAGAAATAGGAGAGGGCTCACGCTACGTGACCAGACAGCCTTACGTGAACCAGCTGCAAGTACTCCAAGGCCCAGAAGCCGCAGTTTAAAACCTCTTATGCAGAGCTGACCATAGGAAATACTCATGAAAAAAAAAATATACCAGAGCTTCCATGTTCCATTCACAGCCAGATGGCTCCAGTGCAGTGTGGCAATTGAGCTTTTAAGTCAGCAACAATAATAACAGAAAGTACAGACTGCCAATCCTTCTAAAGTGGTTTCTCTTGATTGCTGCCTGTGCAAAGACTTAGTATGCTTTTGGGGCATGATGCGCAACAACCCAGTTTATAGTATCTTAATGAAAAATTGAAATTTAACGTTAGAACTGTCATTTTAATGAAGAAGTCACTGGCTCAAAGTCAACTATCCTAAATGTTGGGATGATGACCAGAATTACTAGGTTTACGAATGACACTTCTTTTAAATGACTATATAATCCTGACCTACTAATAACCTTGTCACACAGTGCTCTTGATGTACTTGATAATATGTGCCTAGTTGTGGGTGCATAATTCACCTATCAAATAATGGGAATTACTTGGTGTTTGTAAATCATAACAAGACGTGTGGATTGAAATAGAAAAATATAATTTACTAGTGAATATTTACCCATTTGATGGGTATGCAATTCATTTTTCCTTCAGTCAGCAATTGTCTAGGTTTCCTTTTGTGAAGGAAAAAAATATAAAACCCTCTCTAAAGATGAAAGCACCAAATAATGAGTATTCATGTTCTCTCTTCTGCTAGCACAACTTCTACAGCAAGACATAGTGTACTGTAGCTTTTCCTTCTCTTACTCTGCTGACTGCCAGCTCTGCATTTCAGGTGAGCTGCTCTGCAGTTGGGTGTCTGATCCCGCTTCTGCAAAGCTATGAAACTGGGGAGACTGGCTGGGTGTTTTGAATAGCCTGGAAAGATAGGTGCCCAAGTTTATTTTTAAATTAAATGTGAGTACTTAATTCAGTGACAACCATTTGATCTATGCAAGGAGATACTTTAAAATTATGATCCACAGGATTCTCCCACTATTGCCATTATCGGTGTGTGTTTGTTTCTCCTTCAGGTATTGCCTAGCAGAAAACCATGGGCAATTTCAAAGGGCATGCCCTCCCTGGAAGTTTTTTCCTTCTTTTTGGCTTATGGTGGTCAGTGAAGTACCCACTGAAGTATGCCTGTCGGAAAAACAAGAACGCTTGCTACCTTGGTTCCAGGGCAGGATTCCAGCGCCTGGAGTTTGTTGAGGGAATCATCAAAGCTGTCTTTGCCCTCATTGGTAAGTGAGGTGGACTAAGGGCAGACTGTGCCATCTAACACTTTCTTCTTTAGATTTTGTTCTCCGATAAAATGGATCTCCTTGTGTTTTGCCATTTTGCCCTTTAACCTCTGAGAAGCAGTGTGGCTGCTGCTATTAATTACACAGCTGTGGCCATAACATGGTTTCCATCGTAAGGCTCTTCTGGAGCTTCTTTGAGGTATCCTGACCACTCTTGACCACCCCGACCACATCTCCGTGTTCATGTACCATTCACTGTTCAGGGAGGGAGATAAGATATTTAGACAAGGGATTCTCATGTGCACGCTGGGAGCACCAGACTGTGAAGGTGTTGCTTTTTCGTTTTGAACTCAACCATCTCAGATGTCGGAAGCCTCCACTGATTTATTGATAAAGTATGTAAAAGATGCAGATGATTGTTTGATTAATGTCAGTCAAAAGTGAAAATATTCACAAAGAGAGAGTGAACTCCAGATGTTATTGCTGCAGGACTGTTGTGATGAGGTGTGGGGGAGTTGTTTGTCCTTCTGTTGTGTCCAGGCCTGGGTACAAACCCACAGGGATGGTTTTGAGAGCTGTGTAGCTGACTGGAAGTGTTTAGTTCTTGTTTGCATCCCAGCAGGCTGTATGGTGGCGATTTACCTTTAGAGGGTAGGTAAACTAAACAACAGGGGACCTGGGGAGCTCAGCTTCTGTGGCTCAAGTTAAAAAATATCTAAATTTTAAGCATTTTTTATACTCTTAGATTCTATTTGTCTGCTCTTCTTTAGATGCTCAGAGTTGCCTCATTTCTAATGAAGATGCAGGCTGTGATAGAGTCTTGTTCTTGCTTTTCCTTCCTCTCTGTTGAGATACATCAACACTGAAGGGATGTTGTGTCTACAGTATACATTTTTATATACCTTAAAAAAGAATAAAAATCTAAATAATAGCATTCATTTTGAGCTGTGACGGTGGGCATCTTTCCTACAGATCTCCCAGTCTGTGTCTAGAGGTAGTTTGGCAGCTTAAACATTCATCTACTGTTTTTATTTTCACTTTGAAACAAAAAGTTATTATTTTAATGTATGGAAATTCCAATTCCAATCAAAAATACGGACAAAACACTTGGCTAAGACAGACAGTAAAGGCATCAGGAGTAAATCCTGCTGTTTCCATGTTAGGAAAACTGGAAATAAAGGTGGAAAAATGCTGCATTTGTTCTACAGCATTATCTACTTATACAGCAAGATGCTGGCCTGTGTTTTATAAACAATATAATTAGCTTTAATGTTTTAAAAGCATAACAACTTTTAAACTGTTCCCAAACTTCATTGATCCTATAAAGCATTTAAAAGCAATTTTCCCCTGCTGGAGTACCTCAGCTAGTTAGCAAGACTCTGAGGGGCCAAGGTAAGGGAGAGAGTGGAGCAGTGATTCAAATACTAAGTCAGTGTACATTCCCATGAGACCTTTAATAGTTCTGCATGGTGGAGGGGTTTCCTTTCATGGCTTTAGAGGATAAACCCCTTTGAATTATGAGTCTGAACTCTGTCATCCTGAACGTGGCAGGGCAATGAAATGGTAAGTCTTTCTCTTGGAGACTTTAGCATGTGTTATGCTCGTGTTTGAACCATTGGGAAAGGCAGCTGAAAAATTTGGCCAGAGGACTCCTGCAATAGCAATTGCTTAAAAGAAGCAAAAGCAGCACAGAATAGCTGTTTTCATTTTCACTGCTGGAAACTGAAAGATGCAAATAGTTCCACCAGGAGTGAAGCTGAAGCCTGATTTCCTCTGGCTCTCCAGTCTCCAGATTATGTGATGCTAAAACCTCAAACTTACTGGCATTATGCTGCATAGGGATATATTGCTGTCTCTATTGTTTGTATAGAGACTTGTCACCTGTTTATACCTTAAGGACCAGAACAAATGGATTTTCTTCTTGTTTACTGCACAGGAATGGTGGCTGAGCAGTTTGTTCCTGATGGACCTCATCTGAAGTTGTACAACCATGAGAAGAAGCACTGGGATCACCTGATGAACTGGCAGCATGCTACCATGTACCTCTTCTATGGCATCTCAGGGCTGGTTGACATTGTGGCACATGGCACCAACGCACTGCCAGCAGCCATGGACAGGATGATGCTTTCCTTGGCAGTCTTTATTGAAGGTCAGTTTACCTCCTCCTGCAGGGATGTGCACGTGAGGATGGGTGTTGATCATTGGTCTGGGAATCTCAAATCAGCCTTAGAGAATGACCCTGTGGGAGCTGGGTGTTTCACTCCCTGAAACACTTTAAAGAGATCAAACAAAGGTCACTCTTGGCCCTCCTTACACCGCCAAGGCTTTATCTGCAGCCCAGGTCATGATCACGTTGTAAGGGTGTATCTGTGCTTTCCTAACTGGCTCAGACAGCAACAGAAATGTTATGAAAATAGCAGCAAAAGCCTGTTTTGGATAAGTGCTCAGTAGCTCAGGTATGTGTTTGATTTAGGTACTGACATGGTAGTACCACAACTGGTTAGCCAAAGCCCATGTGAGTGAAGGTGATACTGGCACAAAGAGAAATGCCAGGAGCATTTCACTGTTTTCTGAGAGAAAATGCAGGGAAATTGCAGGGGAAGAAAAGATCTTAAACTGATCACAATTTATTCCAGGTTTTCTCTTCTGCTACCACCTTCATGGGAGAGCCATGCTGGATGTCCATGTCCATCAGTTACTGCTATTTGCTATCTTTGGAGCTGCTGCCTGCATATTCCTGGAAGTTTTCTTCCGCGGTAGTATTGTGCTAGAGATGCTCCGTACAAGCCTCTGTATATTACAAGGCAGCTGGTTCTGGCAGGTAAGTCACTTTTCTGCCTTAGGAATTTCTTCCTCACCGAAACTAGTTATTTAACCCTTTGCAGATGTTTTGCAGGTGATATATATGTCATTTAAACATGGACCTCAAAAGACTTATAGAAAATAAGTTCCTGAAAAGAGATAAAGAAAAAACGTTCCTTTAAAGAGATAAAAGTATTCCTCATAGCCATTTTACAGAAGAAGCAGCAGCCATTTTACTTCTAGTGTCCTTTCTTTGAATCAATAAAAAAGCTAAGGTGTTTTTCTTGAGCTCTCCATTGCTGCAGTCATTGATCGTTCTCTCTGATCCCTGTAACATCCTGTTCGAAATTTACCAGCCAAATGGCAGTGATTTTAGAGCATGGAAATATATGTTGTTCTTTACAAAGAGTCACTGCCAGCTGCTGGAGCAGTGAGCAGATGCCCAGTGTAGTACTGGACAGGTGAGGCAAAGACCTCATTGACCCTGCCAGGCACAAGAGGTGCTTAAGCTACAGATTCTCATTAGGAGACTGAGTGATGTAAAGCCTCCTGCTTTTCTAGTGCTCTGGAAACTGAGCAGGAAAAAGGACAGCCAAAACTTTGATATTTCAGGGATATGGCTCCCTAAAGGACTCTTCAAAATGTAGCTTCTATGCCCTCACTTACTTGTGAGTCTATCCAACAACAGACATTTGATAGCAACCCTTTCTCTGCTGTCAGAACAAGGGAGAGATTTAAGCAGTTGCTGTGAGTTTGTAGAAGAAATAGGAGCACAAGTGCTGGTGTGTGTTTCATCTTATAGTGGAGAATTGAGGTCACTCAAATGATTTTTCTTTCCGGCATGTCTAGACTGGCTTCCCTTTTTTCTATGCTGGCCAGACATGATGAATAAAAACGTTTGCTGTTTCTTAGGAGAACTGGACACTCAGCACCAAATCAAATATTTAAATGCTTGTTCTGGCATGAAGACAGACCTTGGAATTGGCTGTATTTTCTACAAGTGAACTCAAGAATGTGGTGCTGCAACACTTGTTGTTTTATTTTCTTGTTTGTAAACTTTAAGTTGGTGATTTAAGAAGCTTTACATAGGAGGAATAGATGCAAGCATTTATTCATTGTTTTCTGCCTAGTCTAATTTTAGAACAGATTATTTCCTTAGCTCTAGAGACAATGTGGGTTTTGTTTCAAAATAAAAATTGAAGTACTAAAAATAGAAGAAATTTAAGTGTGGCTTTTTTCACACCCGCATCAGACCTCAACCATCTGTGTGACTGAAAACCACACACTGGCTGCAGCACAGGAAATTTGTGAAAGGTAAAGGGACTTTCTTTCTGCATCATCAACACCCTCATTCATTGAATTCTCTGCATGGAAATGCAAAATGCACTCCCCTCCTTCTTTCTCACCTCTTTCCAGTTTCTAAATTCTCAGCTAAACTGCTGAGTGATGACTTTGAAGAGTATTAAGCAGTACAGAGAGTTGGTGTCACAAAAAACCTGTACAGCCACAGGATTAATAGTTTTCCCATCTTATGCACAAATATGAATTTGATCTTTCCCAGTTCTGAATAAACAAATCAGATATGTGTTTCACATGAACTTACAGTCTTGGATGAGGAAGCTCCATTTTTATGCCGTTTCAAAACCTGATCTTTCCCCTGGGTGTCCCAGAAGAAGCACCCTTGTGGCTCCCCTTTATTTACTCATTGATTGTTCATCTTCCCAGCCATGTAACGCATTCCCAGGTGCTGCTGGGAAGAAGTGATGCAGTGCAAATGGCCAGGCAGGTTTTCTGATCCGTGAGGTGATTTCGGGTCAGAGCACACAGGGCTGCGCACCAGCCCCTCTCCTTACAGTGCCTATTTGTGATTGTTGCAGGGTTGGATTGGTGGGCAGGCTCCTTAACTTTCTGGGCAAGAGCAATGGGTCTCTGGGACTGGCACTGCATCTTCAAAGGCATTTCTGTGCAGAGCTGTGTAAAGTGATCCATTGCATCTGAGAGTGACTGCAAAAATTGTTTTTAATAATAAACACAGAAATAAGAAACACTACAATAAAATTAAATGTCTGCCTTGTGATGGGTAGCATAAAACATGGTATGGCATAGGATGCACATCAAAGGGCATGTACTAAGTATCTTTTATTTTACTACAGATTGGCTTTGTGCTTTATCCTCCAAATGGGAGCCCAGAATGGAATCAGACAGATCATACTAACATGATGTTCCTGACCATGTGCTATTGCTGGCATTACGCCTTTGCTTTTCTTATACTTGCAGTGAATTACACAATTGTCAGCTGGTAAGTTACTTGAAACACTAAAACTTTAGTGACTTGTCTATTCAGTCTAGCAGGAGCTTTACTTTAAAAAAGTTTCACTGACAAATGAAAAGTTTTCTATGAAGTAATTAATTATCTTGAAAGGCAAAATAAAAATAGTTATTAGTAATCAATGAAAAGCACATGACATTGTTTCAGTAGAAAGGGGGAAAACATTCATAAATACAACTCTGATAGTATAATACTTCTCACATAAAATGAGCTCCAATAGCCTTCCACATTTGTAAGTACATATAAAGTCAGAAGTAGGAGATCCTTTTTACCTTCAGAATCCTGTCTCCACTGCTCATCTCTGCTAATTTTAAGTGGCTTAGTGAGCAGGCTTCATGACTTCACTTTAAAGATTATTACACAGAATTCCTAGCTAGAAATATCCTGTGATCAGACCTGATTTCTTTTTCACTAGCCATTTTCACCACCTAATGCCTAAAGTTAGCCCTTTTCCTCAGTGCCCAGTGCTAATTCTGACACAATTCCAACTGCAGTGCTAATTTGGCTGTAAAAATGCCTCTGCCATCATGTCACCAGAATGTGTCATCACCTTCTGCCCACAGGACCTTACCAAGCCTTTGCCTGCAGTGACCTAAACATGCTTCTCACCCCTTGCTTTATCACCACCATCAATAGCCCTGTTTGACCGTGTTTAATATGTAGCTCTTCCAGGCTTGTTTTGCACGGAGGTGCCAGTTCTTTCTGTATCTCAGTCTGAATGCCACAGGCACTCCAGGCTGGGTAACTGGTTGGCTGTGTAAAGAAAGGCAGCTCTGGAGAAGGTGGCAGCAATCTCACATCCCTTCTGATGCTGGGACCAGCAGCTGCTGCAGCATCAGACAAGGCCTCAGAGGAGGCTGATATTGGCACACTGGCAGAGTTCCCCTCCAAGGGTAGTTTGGCCTGTTTCTCACACCTTTATAGCCCCTTCCCAATGAACACAGCGGCTGGTCTTGTGCCTGCACAGCACAGAGCTCTTTGGAGGGTACAGTGAGGTTTGTTTAAAGTGTTCTGTGATATGTCCCTAGGAACCAGCTCTTACAAGCTGGACAGTCAGGTGGTATCAGTAAAGGCAGCATTTCCTAACGATAGAATCATGGAAGGGGTCATCCTAACTCACTGATGAGATACAAGAGTTAAACAGGTTTTTACCATATACAAAATGATCAGATGAGCCTGTGAGTTACTATTGACAACTTTCTTTTGTTGTTTCCAGGGCAGTCCGTTCAAAGGTTAAACAGTCCCAGTCCATGGAAATGGGTTTACTGAAAACTTCAGAACGAGATCATGAGTCAGAAGAAGAAATTTAGTATGAGTACGGCTTGACCAGTTTGCCCAATCCAACCATTAATCGAATTGATACCTCATCTGTATATTTTTTTGCCATCTTATTCATTCATTACTACAACTTGCTTTGCAAAAATCAAACCCCTATGTTGACTACATCTACACAGTTATACTTTTTTTTGTGGAGGATAAGCTTGATATTGATTTGTGGTGGTTGCACTAGTACCTTGCTTATCACATGCTTCACAGAAAATCAGATTAGTATTAGGCAGACTTGGAGTGGATGAGGTAGCACAATGAAGTCTGTATGTTTACCTCATTAAAGGCTAAGCAAAATGTTTTTCAACTGCTGCTGGGCATAAAGTTTCCATAATTAGAGTGTCTAAATATGTGTCTTGGTTGCTCTGCAAGTAGCTGTGGATGAATAACTGTGCAGACCTGGAAAACAGTAGAACAAGATAAAGAAACCTCAGTCTTGCAGCTGTCCGGCATAACAACTTTGTGTCTCTGCTTCTGGCTTTATGTTAAACAGAAAGACCTTCTCACTGTGAGCCCACTGAGTGGTTCACTGAAGAGTGTGTAATGTGTTCACTGCCCAGAGACACCACCAAGCCCGGCAGGAGGACCACAGATGTTTATGGAGACCAAAAACCAGTGCAGTTGTTCATGTTTGTACCTAGACAGTCCTGTCTCTTTGCTATCCTCTGACTTTGCAGTCAGTGGAAGTGACTCTGCCTTCCTTTGGTGCCTGGAAGACCTTCTTTTCCAGAAAGGCTGAGGGGAGTCCAGTCAGGCAGCACCTAACCGCAAAACCAGTTTCTTTCCCAAAGCTGTTTCCTTTCCTTTGGGGGAATTTGGTGATTTTCTGCAGGATTCATAGCAGACACAGGACCTACCACTTGAGTCAGGAGTGGGTAATTCTGCTCTTTGGGCAGGATGAGAAGGTTTGGTATCCCTTTCCCTGTGTCACCCCTTCACTCACCAGGCAGCCTGCATAGTGCTGCACAGTGAGCTGTGGGAGGGCAGATCTTGCCTTCATAGCAGCTCCATACCCAGCTACCAATACCAGCAAGGGAATTAAATAATAATACCGCTTTTAATTGCATTTATTTTCTCCATCCAAATTGATCTAGAGAAAAGCACAGTGTTCATGACTAATGGCAGGAAACTGATTGCTTAAAAAAGCCAAGTAATAAAATAGTTTGTAACTCAAAGGGATCCCAAGACCCAAAAACCCCATAAAGGCTTTTTCTAAAACTACTTTACCTTCAATGCAACATAAACATTTACTTCACTTTTAAGATCTACCTTTTATCTCCCCTTTTTCAAGGACCACCTTTCGTAGCTGCACATGCTGTTAATACTGAATTTCAGTCTGTCAGTTTTGTCAGTGACTTTCCAAAATCAGTGATGTCATTTATTCTGAAGGATATGGCCAGAAACTACGTTGTTTCTCACGGGCAGGAACAATGCAATTTCTTCACTGCTTTTCTTGATAAATATATTTAATACAGTGCAAATATTAAGGTGCTGTATCTCTAAACTAAAGGGACAACCTAAGCAGGACGAAAAGCACAATAAACTGGCTGAGATTTTGTATGTCTTCTTAGAAGAATTCAGTTGCTAATTTTTAAAATTATTTTAGATGTTTTAGATGATTGATTGGAGCATTTGGGCAAAATGTTTTAGAGAAGTTGGCTTAAAGTATTGTGAAGTAACACCTGTAACCAGGTGTCAGATTATCCAGATGAATCTTCTTTGGAAAGCAAGAGTAGTTGGCTCACATACATTTCTGTATTTACAAATGTCAACGAGGAAATTGCACGTTGCTAGCCAAAGACCACTGCTTTTCTTAGCAATTGCTGGCACTTTCTCAATGCCTTTCTCTGAAGGGTCTTGGAGATTTTGGCAAACTTTGGTAAAGCCTGTTCTGGGACATTCTTGCAGGGTAGATATTGGTATGGTATATTTGTAGCTCTGTGTCTCAGCTTTACAGTGGTCTTACTGCAAACCCTGAAATAATTGTATTTACCCCACTCTGAAAATCTAAGACTTGAGTTTAATTGCTGTGGTTCCATTAGAATCGGATTTCCTGTAGAAGGAAGATCCACGGCTTCCCTGAGGAGCTTGCCTGCTAATTGAAGCAGAGATACATTTGCCAAATGTATCCCTGTCACGATCTTACCTTCATTGCACCAGGTCACTGTTACCTCTAAATTGTGGGGATTTTTTTAAAGGGCAGAATCTTTTTCCTGTTAGAATGGTTCATCTACAAGGCTTCTGTAGTGCTGGGCAGGGGACACGATGGTTATGCATCAAAGAGAACTCGGGGATCATTACAAAAGTCTGTCACAATAAGCAAAAAGCAGTTGATGAAGTGAAACCTCACAGGTGAGTTGTGCACGTGGAAGGTACTTAGCAAAATCTCCTTTTGAAAACAGCTCCCTGCTTTTGCAGAAGCAAAAAGTGGCCGTACTTGAACTCATTGGCCAGAGAGCAGCTGCCTGACACAGTTCCCCCCGTGCTCCCCTCTGCCTGTGGACTCTGGCTCTGTCCTTACCCACATCCAGCCGTGGCTGTAGGGCTGGGTCTTTCCATTGGAGAAAACCTAAGGAGGATTTGGTCTGCTGAGAGGCATCACCTGCGCTCCCTCTGTGTCCCTGTTGCGCATGTCCTGTAAATGATCAGAGAACTGGACAAATAAGCCCATCATACACATCTGCTGGTTTTGGTGCAACCATGCTTAGCAAAGACGCCTCTGAAGAAGCCCAAGCTGGAGGCTGATGCAGACTGCGACACAGAACTGTAGGGCAGACTTTGTCCAAAAAGCTCTCCCCTCACACTAGAAAAGGTGGCATTGTGTTATCAAGCTTGAAGAAATGCTTGGAAAAACAAATCCTGAAGTCTCAAAGAAACAGTAGTCTTTTGAATTTAATTTTCAATACTTGGAGTACATGCAGAGTGAGTGTCATAGTGGGGGTTTGTGCCTCACAAATTTGTGGTGCCACAAAGGAAAGAAACACCCTGTTTCAGAGTAGAGTTTTGTCACATGGAACACCAGACCCATTCTCCTGTGTTCAAAAGAGATGCCCAGGAACATTAGGGCACCTATTACAATGAAAAAGGAACAGCCTTTATCATTTCACAAGCAACAGGTATTGTCTGAGTTGAATGAGGGGAGGGAAGTCTGACAAGTTTACAAACACCACTCAGAAAAAGGAAGCTGCTCTCAAGAAAATTTAAATTATTTTTAAATATTGGTGCCTTTGAAAAACTATATGGTAGTTTTTACTAGACAAAATACATCTGTAATTTTATTTAAATAAAATTGGTTTATTCATGTAAGATGTCTGTCATGTTTTCAGGCGAAAAAATACAACCATTTATGAGACAGGATGGGGTGGGATAAACAGGTTTCTCTCTTAACACAACCAGACATTTGAGCAAGTTGCACTTGAATTCAAGAAAGGTCAGTACTACCTTGTCATTAGAAACTGTGATATTTGTTCTATATTCTGTAAATAAATACTTTTTCCCCCTGTAACGAAACATAACATGAACAAAGAGCAAATATGACAGCAAGGAATTTGAGTCCTCCAGGTTCACTCATCCTTGAAACTTAGGCACTAAAAAACTTCAGTGGATCTGGTACCTTAATGCCCTCACCCAAAATGTTTCAGTTCCTCCAAACTACAGCAGCTGGGGTAGGAGTTGCTGATACAGAAGTTGATGGAAGAAAACAGAACAGTTTTTTATCCAAAGAGCCCTTCAGCATGTGCAGTGGTGGAAGGGAGTCTGACTCCCAAGGCCTAAGCAACAAAGAGCACATCTGTTAAAAGGGAGAAAGACAACTGGAAAACTGCTAGAAAATTTGTCCTTAAAATCTGTTCTGGGTACAACATGTGCTTGCTCAAAATAGGTAGGAGTAAAAAGCCTAATATTTGTCAAATAAGGTATAACTTGTCCTCAGATGACTTTTTTTGAACACTAATTTCTATCTCTTTGCTAGGTAGCTGTTGCAGTTCATGAATTCCTATATTTGATACACTTCTTAGAATGGAAATACATTTTAAAAAATAGATGAAAACCATAATTATAAATACTACAGCAATACTACTTTGCAATTTGGTTTGGAAAGCAAGCTGTCACCTACAGACCTCTGCCATTTACTGACAAAACACTCTGCTCGAGATGGCACATAAGAGGTCAATGTCACAGTGAGGGCATGAACCTGGAGTAGAAATGGTTTTGCCTACATGCCGTGGTTACCAGCCACTACCTCCCTGAGGAGGAGAAAGAAGAAATGGAAACCAGGCTGCAGATCCATACAACTGAATAGCAATTAAGCAACAAGAGATCGCTCCCAGCACTCTTAAGATCATGGGAGGGGCAGCTGTGTTCATGGTGTCCAGCATTCCAGCCTGTCTCCAGTGTTATTTACCAGGGGCCAGGTGTTCAGACATGTGGTGGGATTTTTATGACTCCTGTGCAGCAGGAAGCAGCAATGCCAATCTCCTGCTTCCAGTGGGAATGATAGTAGAAGTGAAAGTTTGCACTGCTTTGCTGGAATTTTACTGGTGTGTGTCTCTGACTCAGATGCAGTTGACACATTAAAAAAAAAAGTCAAAGATGGTGTTTACTGCTGTCACCACACTTTGTGCACACTTGAAAACAAAAAAGAAAGGAAATAAGAAACATCTGGCTCTAATTAAGGCTTAAAAGAAATGGAGGAAAGCAGAAGAAACATATCCAGTCACTCAAGAGAGATTTTTATCTCCCTGCAGCTGCATCACAGATACAAATTTGCAAGTGTTAAGGTTTTCTTTCAGCTTGACTATTCTATCATATAAACATGGTTTAATATTTTCATAAATAAAAGTGTACTATCTTTTAAGAAGTGTTCATTCATTTGTGTTGGTTTTCCCATCTGGTGCCTTAAGTAATTTTTTTTCTCTGCATTTTATATAAAATGTTCTTGTGAAGTTAGAAATTCGCAATCTTTTTTGCTCACAATCCTACTGCAACTACCCGACAAACTGTCTTCCATTTGCAAAGCTGGGCTTGCAACCCAAGGTTTTGGACTCTTAGTATTTCGTATATCTAAACTCAACATGCTGGTCAAAGACATCCATGATGACGTCAGTCATGCAAAGGAAAGAAGCAGGGATGCTATTTCCATTGAACAGCACAGGCAGTGTAAGTAACCATGAGAATGAATTATGATTTCTTTCCTATTTTGTAATTTAAAAATATCTGCAATCACCTAGAAGCATTTCTGTTAGCAAAGGACTCAGACCTGTGATTCAGAAGCTAGGTATGCTTTTAACATACTGCAAACCTCAGACTTGCCAAAGCTGGATGTAGCTTAATTTAATGTCACTGAACTCTTCTGTACCTCAGTTTCCCCAGCTTCAAGATCCAAATTACACTTGGTTCTTTGTCTGTAAGAGTCCTGCTCAGGAATGAGCATCTTCCTGTGTCTCTTAGATTCAGTTTCGATCCCTTTAAACAGCAGAAAAACAAACATTTAACTGCATATAGCAAGAGGCTTCAAGGTGATTAACATATTCAAAGGCCCTAAGCATTCTCTGTGAGCAGGATGGGGAGGAGATGTTTCTGTCCAGCTGAGCATTGCTGCTGTTCACAGTTTGACAGCAGCGAGAGAGCCGGACCATGCAGCCTTCAGGCTCTCGGGGCTCACCTGGCCAACCCCACAAACACTTCTGAGCCCACGGGATGGCCGGGCACTGGGAGGCACACCGGGGCCGACCCTGGGGCTGTGCCACCCAGCCTCCCCACAGCCTCCACACACAGCTGCCCTGCCCCACAGAGCCCACACTCTGCCCCCCTGATGAAGCCTCCCATTCCCTGGCAATCCCCTTGGGAAAACTGCAGTTTGGCATCTTATGGAGTGAAAGGGCTCTGGTGGCCCCTGGATGCCAGGGTTTCCTCCCACCCTCGGACACCCACCCATCACCTGAGTACTATGGCCCCTGCACCCTCCTCGTTTCTGTGTGCTGATCCCAGCACTGAGGATATTCTCCCTTTTTTCTGTTTTCTGTGCTAATAAAAATAACATGGAGAGAGGAAGGATCTAGGATAAGAAACATGTTTATAAAGCCAGGGCTACCATAGACAGGCAGACATACCCCCCGACAGCTGGACAGAGCTGCAGCCAGGGGGACAGTAAGCAGTCCTGCCCCTCCTAAAGGTTTGTACCAACCTGTCACTGGTGTGGTGGCACAGCCTGACTTAAACTAAAACCTCTGTGAGCAGACTATTAAGATATTTGGCTATCTGATGAAACATGTTAACAATTTTGGTGCTCCCATTTGTAAAAGTAATCTTAATTCTTTCAGCATTTCCTTAGCCTTTCCTATGACCTTTAGGTGTTTTCTTCAATACAGTGTCTTGATCACTTGATATGAGATACTTTTTATTTTCTGTATCGATATTCTGAATATGAATATCATTATGAGTACCTTGCAGATTGCCACCAATTAAATTAAAATAATAAATACATATATTGTCTTATTCATCTTTATTCTTGATAAGAAGGAAAAACATCATAACAATCTGTAAGGTGTTAAAGGAATCGTAGTCTGTAGTAGTATCAGTATCAGTAGTCTCTAATAGCTAGACCATTAGGCCACATCCCAAGAGACCAGAATGCTTTTTTTGGACTGCATTTCTGTACATCCTTGGCACATCACATCAGCTTGTTGAATCCTGTTTTTTAAACTGAGATGGAATTGCTTTGGTAATTAAAAAAGCCAAACAAATCTTCTTTCCTCACTAGTGAAAAACACTATGTAAAAACAAGGTACTGTCTCTACTCACACAATGAGAATTAATCCACTGAATGCTGATGACAAAAAAGACATGCTCATTCCAACTCATTCTTAAAATAACTCTGTTTTTTCTTCACTTTGATTGTGTTGACTTTCAGCCTGTGCCAGCCAGCATTCCCTCCATGACTATTTTGAGGACCAGAGTCAGTCCTCAAGAGGTAATAAAAACACATGTGCCAAAACTCTTTTTTCCCTAGGTGGAACGGAAAAGGCTAAAGTTTTATCACTAGACAAGTAGTTAAATGGCTTATCCATCACAAGACCATGAATGTATAATAACCATTTTATATCATTGCAGACAGCCTGCACCTTCACTCCATTGGGACAGAATTTTGGTTGGAGTTACCTGTTGTGTAGTGACTGTGATCCGCTGGGCTCTGTGTACTTGGCAGCTCCTCAGGTTCAAAGCAGGCAAGAAATTATTCTACCCCATTTGAACTCTTTGGGTTCTTTTTCCTTTCCTTAAATATTGAATGACTGCTGACAAACATTATTACATTCATGTTGCATGTTTCTCAGGTGGAAATATTTTCCTTCTTACAATGATGTTTAAAGAAGTACCCCAAACTTTGTAAGCTGCTGTAGAACAGAATAGGATGACAAGCAATCTCTGGAGTGTTTTTGTTGTGACATGTGTACACTGCTCATGACCCCTTTGATATAACTTTGAGAAAAGTCTTGACATTTTCTCACTCTTCTGGTAGAAATTGGATTTATTTTTCAAAAGACAAAAATAAACCTCTAGCTAGTCTAGTAAACTGTATTTTTAAAAGAAAGTACTTACTTTGCAGATGCTTAAATGTTTGCATGCATATAGCACCTGTTCATGTTTTCATTGCAACTTGCATTGCTGAAAAAATTATTGAAAGCATATCAGAGATTTGCATTTTCTATATCTGAAAATCAGGTCAATGTACTCTTGTAAAACATTTCCATGTGTAAGCATGGAGCAGAAAGCTGATCAGTGTTTCCTCTCAGCAAAATACTCACTATATTGATGTGACACAAAACTATGCATGGATCTATATTCAAAATTCATTGAAAGACTCAAATAGTCCTGGCTGCTTGTCCAGTAGAGAGTCAGACCAAGAAGCCTGAAGGAAAGTTTATATGAAGATTCATTAGGTTATATTTACATCAAGAGATTTATGAGGTGTTTGTAGGGATTGAACATACCCGAGCCCAAGAAAGGACACAAAAGTAAACAGCAATTGTTTAACATATGTCAGTAATGATCTACCTTGGTTAATATAAGTGTATGCTCAGAGGTTTGACTTGATGGAGTCAAAGCCAGGTGAGATGGGAGTTAAGTCTCAGTGCAGTCTGGGGGTCCCTCAGTTTATGCCTAACACAGCTGCAGGCAAATGAGCCGGTAAGAAAGGCATTTAAACTGCAGCTACTTTGGGGATGGAGAATACCTCCATTGCCCATCTGGTGCATTGCTTGCTGTGCATATGGTAGAGTTTCTTTTTTATTCAGACTTCAGCCACAAGTGTTAGCATCAGCAGTTCCCATGGTGCTTGATTAAAACACCCTCAACAGCTCATGGTGACCTGCTATCATGTAAGAATCATAGCATTTTAGTTTAGAAATATATACAGTCAAAAATCAATGGGATTCTTGACATGATTAAAGTGAGCAAAATTTAAAACACAAAGACAAAGATGTTTTCTGAATCTTAAAATAAAACCAGAAAAACCCCACAATTTTAAGCCAGTGCCACAATTCCTGGAGCCTGGTGAGTTACTGCATGTGTAGTAGGCATGACTGCATTAGTCAGATCAGGTATCTGCATTTGTGAAAGACAGATTTCCCTCTGAAATGAAAAAAACAGCTTCACGAGACCTTGAACAGTAGATTAAGAAAAGTTACCAGGAAGCACTAAATAGAGGCACAGTTTTGCCTGGCATTAACAGGCCCTGTGAGTGTCACATTGTTAAAGGGGAACTCTTTTGGGGAATGCAAAGGTAAGGCTGATGCCCTTTGCTGTCACCTGCCCTTTGCTGCATGGGCTTCATGGCAGCTCTTTCTGCACCTCCAGGGGTAAATGCTGAGTTTTTACCCCACAGCTGCCTGCTTTTCTGTTTTGTTGCTTTCAGAGCAGTGTCAGCCAGTCTTCCTTTTCACCTTTCCCTTTCCTTGCATTCCTTTGCAGCCCATGACCAACACTGCCCCAGGCAGTTGCAGAAGTAGCTCCAGCACTGTTCCCACTTGAGGCTGTCCCAGCCACTGCTCGCTGCTGGCAGCCCAGGACCCAGACATTTGCAGGGCAGACCTGCTCCCTCCCTGGTTTTGGGATCCTTTGTGCCAGATGACCCAGCAGCCTGCCTGGCCTGGCTGCTTCAGGGCCATGCTCACCAAGCAAGGCAGAGGCTTGGAGCTGTGCTGGGGGTTCCCCAGGGTCCTGTGGGTTCCCAGGCTCCCAGTCCAAAGCAGGTGGCTGAGCCCCAGGGTCACTCCTCTGTCACATGGCCCCAAGTGCCACAATGAATGCCGGGCTGGTGAGACAGCACTGCTGGGCAGTGGAGTAACAACTGCGTGGTCAGACCCAGCTCCCACAGATACAGATGTTCTCCACAGCTGCTTAGCTGGGCCACACACATCTCAGTTGCTGGAGGAGATTTCCTTTCCTTCCTGTAAGATTTCCAATGGAGAGACAATGTGTTTTGAAAAGCTGATGGTTAGTGCAGACATTACCTAGTGACACTTAGATGTTATTCCTCTATCATCAGAGACATCTGGCTGCAGTGGAGCTGCGACCTGAAACACAAGTGCTAAATAGCAATAACATTAACAAAAGCTGAACAAAGAGTGCCAAGAACAGAATTACCCCTGCCACGTGGCACAGCCATTATAGTCTGCAATAATCTTCCACTTACATGAATCCCACTAAAGAGTTCAGTAAGAACATTAGAAATATACAATGACACGTGTTCCTGGCAGTGCTGTTTACTTTTGAATGTTCTGGCTTTACTCAGTCTGTCAGTGTCTCAAAACACAGGCATTAAAATGTCAGATCAAATGACAGTCCTCAAATCCTGTTTTCTGCATTATTTGAAGCCGTACACTACACCCAGTGCATAGGTGTGCATTCTCCACTGTGGACTTCATTGGAAAGGATTCCAACTCCATTCTTCATTTAGGGACCTGGTGAGATGGACTGTGAGGAAACCTTGGCCTGTGGAGATCCCCCAGATCCTGGATCCATCTTTCTAAGATTGAGGTCCACTAACCCCTTCCCTGTAGCAATTTCTGCAGCAGAATACCTCTTAGACATTCAAGATTTTCCAGTCTCTTTTTTAAAAAAACCTTACATTTTCAGAGCTCGCTGTTCACAGGAAATACCACAATATATGTAGAAATTTCTAAGATCTGGAATTTCCCTGCTATTGCTTAGACTGTGTCTTTTTGTTTGCTGAAGCTGTGACACACAGTTCAAGGACTACTTCAAAGAAAACCTACTATTTCTGTCAAAAGACAGAATAAAAATTGTCACCTGTCCTGGAGTGGGTATAGAGGCTATGGCTGAGGTTGGGGCATGGGGATTTTCTGTTTTATTCTACAATGTCTATCTTAAATCATAACACCTTTATCTGGTTCTTGCATGTGTGACTATCCATGTCCTTGTTTTCACTCCAGGCCCTTCAGCCTGGGAATCTGTGGCCTTGTTTTGCCTTCTTGGTCCTGTGAATTCCTGCAGAGGTAATTTGGGTTTTTCATGGGCACAAGCTTGAGCTTTTGGTAGCCTGGAGGGCCATATCCCTGCTCATTCAGCATCTGCACAAAACTGTTCCCACCTGCATTGTTTTGGGAACAGAAATTCATGTTTGGAAGCTTTGACCCCATATTCATGGCACCAGTTTTAGGGCCAAGTGACTGAGTATAAGGGTGAGATTATGGGTCATATATATTTTTTAGCTGAGGCTTCAAAAATATCATGTTTCTTTCTTTCCTTCACCAAATTAAACAGATACATTGTTTTACACAGCCATTAATGAAGACATATATAGACATATCTTGATTCTTTATTTTCACAGGCACTACAGAACCCATGGAACCTCCGTGCTTCTGTCTCAACAGTGGCAGCTGTCGGGATGGAGCCTGCCCAGAGGAGTGCGTGAGATCTCTTTGTCATATAGGTCAGTACAAGCCAGGCAGTGTGGCATCTTTTCTGGGAAGCCCTTCACTTTGGGAGATCCCTGACTTTTCCTGCTGCTGAGGCCTCCTCAACAGGGTCAGATCCGCAAGCAGTGCCATGGCACTTCTTGCTTGGTGAGGCCGTAGCTTTCATCCACCTCAAAGGAATAATATATCTGGGGAAGACATTACAGGTTTCAACAATCTGTGGCCTGTTTCTAGCCAATTTGGCCTTTGTTTGAATTGCCCTGTTTGAAGATCACAGTGACTTGAAATCTGATCCAGACCTCAGTGACCAGTGTTGCCATGTCTGGATTTGCCCTGTGTTTGAGGACACCATCCACCTCAGCACCCTGCAGGACAATGCCCTCCTTCAGCTCCTGCTGCCACTGGCACTGGTCTTGGGTGAGTCAAATTTCCTACACCTGGAATAGCACTGTCCTGGTTGACTCCCATTTCAGTCCCCTCTGCCACCACATGGCATCTCTGCACTGCCCTGTGCTGGGAGGCTGCCAGCTCACCGAGCAGCAGGATCTCCACAGCTGGTAACATCCCCAGCTCATTTTTTCATAGGCCAACAACCCACAATGTGGCCAGTGTGACACACAAATACATCATCACGTGTCAACTGTGTTTTTGTCAAATTATGTGACATATTTGGTTAGAAGGATGTCAAAATATCTGCAGCTTATCCAGGAAAATATGTTTGGTGAGGACTGAGAGGTAGATGGAAAGTTCAGGCCCTTCCACGTCATTTCCCTTATGACGGGATGGGCAACACATCCAACAGACAATGATAGACTGAGTGAGTTCGTGACTGATTGGAACATTTGGGCAAAATGTTTCAGAGAAATTGGCTTAAATAAAATCATCATGGCTGGGATTTCAGCAGTGGAAATAAAGTGTTATGGTGGTTCTGTAATTCCTTTTGTTCTCTGCTCTAGTGTTCTGTATGTGATTTGCTGTGAATTGCCTTAAAGAATAGAGTTTAATAGCTACAGTTGTTAAAATACATGAGGTAAGAAGTGTTTGGACAGACATAATTAACTTGAAATCATAACAAACATGATTGAAATTACAAACCCTGAATTTTACACTGTTTTCCTGAGGAATTGTCCACCTGTCTGTTGTTCCACTTTCTTGGCACCTTCTTTAACTTGCTGACCAGTTTCAACTAAATTTACTAGATGGTTACAGATCTTCACGGTCTCAAAGTCTTATGAGTTTTGCACATATCAGTAGTTGGGTGCAGAAGACCAACTCTATAAATATCTCAAAGAGGAAAAGGAAAGGAGACTTACGCCATCAGTGAGGAGGTGGAGGCCACATGACTAGGCAACCCAGTCTAGTCACCAAGATGTATAAACTACCCATGACAGTTGTCTCCTCTTCACCAGCTAACAAAATGAAGATGGCTATTTTATGTACTGGGAATACAAAGATGGATCTAAGAGGTGAGAGGGGCTGAGACATGATGGAGCATAAAGAGCATGGGATCCTAGTGCTCAAGGTGTTGAGGAGGCTGGAAGAAAGGGCAGTCAGGTGTTGGAAGTATGGAGGAGGTGATCCAGTTTATTGCCAAGAAAAGAGAGTGTGGCATACAGCATAGACAATCTTTGTAACCCAATCACTTTTGTTCCAACAATGATGAAGAATTTCCACTTGGCTCATAATTCGTTGCTTTTCTACATTATGTCATGGTTATTTGCTTTCACAAATCATGACAAAGGGCCTGGTTTTCTTCTTACTTTTGGTTTGTTCTGTTTGGTTTTTCTTTTTGTTTTGTTTCATTTTAATCTGGAGCTATCCTAACGAAGTTTAAATATTTGGAATAATTTGAGATTTGCATCAGTGGGATAATTTTATTTCAGGTGGACTCTCTTTTCTTAAGTCCTAAGCCCAGTAGTATAAGCATATTAACCAGCCCAAACAACTTTTAGATCAAGGCTTGAATAACTAGAAAGTACCTATTCATGTATGAATGCATATGTGTTCATAGCAACTTATTCTTAGCTTTCATCCATCAGAGGGAAGGCAGGATCATCACAAGGGTATTCAAATCCATGAGTCTAGAGAGGATTCATTCAAGACAGCTGAAAGACCTGGCTGATGCCCCTGTGGGACTCCTGTCACCTATGGTGATGAAGAGAGGCCACAGAGAACTGGACAAAGGTCCATTTTATGCTTACCTTTAAGAAAGGCAAGAAGGAGATTTGGGGGAACCATAAGCCAGTCAGGCTTGCCTCAGGTGCTAAAAGCATTTTGAACCATGCCCTCTTGGAGTCTATTTCCACACATATGAGAGACAAGAAGATAATCAGGAACAGCACAGCTTTACATGTAGGACCAATCTGACTGAATAACTGTCTATGTAGACAACAGAAGAGTAACAAGATGTAACACACTTTGATTTTAGAGATGCCTTTGACACCATGTCCCTCAGCATTCTTGTTTGGTAGGTGAAGACACATGGGTTGGGTGAATGAACAACTTCCTGGGTTGAAAATTACCTCAACAGCCAAGCTCAAGGGGTAGTGATCGGGGACTTGATCAGGATACTGTAAAAGTAGAGTGACTTGATGGTCAATAACAGGGCAGAATTGTTCAGTGTCTTCATAAAAGGCCTGGACGATGACACAGCACGTCCTCTCAGCAAGTATGGCCACAATTCTGCACCTGGAGTGGGGCAGAGGCACTGCTGGCACAGTTAATGGCAGAGCTCTGATGCAGGAGAACTTAAGAAACCTGAAGACCATTCCAACAGAAACCTCACAGCGTCCAACAGGAATAAATTCCGCTCTCTGTGCCAGGGAAATTGGTACAGAGCAGGAACTTGCTGGCTGAGGAGCAGGCCTGCTGGAAACGACCTGGGAGCGACGGTGGATGCCAAGTTCAGTACTAGCCAACAGCGTGTGGTTCTCTGCAAACAGGGTGGAAGAGCAGCTGTGGTATGTGGAGGGAGACAGGTTGATGGACACTTTTACCCTGCCCTTCCTGGCCCTGGTGAGGTACCACTGGGAAATACAAGCTTAGTTTTGCCACCTGCAGACCAGGTTAACCAGACTTAGGGGAGCTGGAGAGGGGTCAGCAGGATGCAGTGAGGTCAGTGAGGGGCGTTGGACAGGTGGCCTGCAGAAAGCACAGCAGGGAGCTGAACTTGTCCACTGTGCTGAAGAGGGGACTCAGGACAGGCCTAACAGCAGCCTCCAGCTGAGAGGAAGTTGCAAAGACCACCAAACCTAAACCTTCCCAGTAACACCAGAAGGTAAAGCAAGACACAGCAGTCATAAACCGCAGTTTGAGACGCTGAGATTGAGCATGAAGAGAAATGCTTGGATTTAAAAGGCAGCATGTCACCGCAGCATGTCTCCTAGTGAGGGTGTGGAGCCACTCTTTGGCCTAGATGCCCTCCAGAGGCTCGTGCCAGCACAGATTTTTGAGACACCTTGTCCTGCTAACCACCTTCTGGCAAGCAAAGCTCAGGTATGGTGCTGTAAGGCAGACCTCACCTTTGCAGCATCATGCATCCTTATTTGCTCATAATAATTTGTGTAGAAGGACAGTGTCATTGTATAATGGGAAATTGAGATCCTGTAGAAAACAAGATCCACAGACAATTAAGTAGCTTGACAAGGAGGCCTGTGCCAGATCACAGAGACCACTTCAGGTTTCCTAAGCCCCCTCAGGACCCTGACCATAAATATGCTTTGAGTCAGTCCTGCTAATGGGACATAGTCAGCAGAAATGTGGTCTGAATTAGCAAAAGTTAGCAAAACAGGATGTTACAAGTCGTAAGATGAAGCAAAAATTTTCTGCCTGTGTGCTGCAATATTTTTTCCAAGTGTTTGCAGCTTTGTGAGGCAAATTTGTGTTAAGTTATAGCAGTGTGGTACATGAGAATATAACATGCTGCTGTATTGGGTCAGGCCAGGGTTCACAGAGCTCTCCATTCTGCCTTTAGATGCAGCCAGTCTCAGCTGTGGGGTCTGGGGTGGTCAGCCTGTCCCAGTCCAGCAGACAGCATGGTAGAAACTTCTTGTACCAGAAGCCATATCCAACCTATCATGGTTTAGAGTCACCAAAGGACTGTTCCCCATTAATGGTTCAAAAGTGTCTATTTTTGTCCCCTGCTGTATTCTGTCGCATTGGGTTACCAAATCTGATTTCTGCCTGGATATTAAGACACCAAAGGTGAGGCTTTATAATATTTGACCAATTTTCTAGGACTAAAGCAATGCAAATAGAAGAGATGGTAAAAAGTATGGGCTTTTAAGACTTCACCGACTTCAAAAATACCACTTGTGGCAGGTTAGCAGCTTGGATTTAGACAAGATTTACCTAACTGCTTTTATTTCATTTAGGGCAAAAGATTCAATGAGCTTTTGTTGTCTCAGTACTATTTTATTTTTGAAAACTGATCCTTATGCAAAAAAAATTTCATCTGGATATATATTATTTTTTTCTTTCTGTGCAGTAAATTTTTGTGACTACAGTACTGAGACAGTGAACATTTCTGAAAGCAATATAAAAACCCTTACTTTTGAAAGGATTATAATGGGTAAATATGGCCACTCCAAAGAGAAATGTGCACCTGATACTGTGAATGGTGTTTCTTTCCTTTCGCTTCCATTTCCCAAAAGTAAATGTAAGGTTTGTGAACGATGTCGGATTATTAGGCCAGATGAGAGGTCTGTGTTTGAAGCCACAACTCCATAGCTCAGGCAGCAGGAACACAAACTTTTCTACAAAGCTTTCTACCCCAAACACAGAGAATTTCAGGGACACATGCTGAGATGGATCCATGTCTGTCTGGGCTGGGAGAAGAGTCAGGGTCCCAAACAGCCTTTTAATAGGAAAACAATCTGCTTATATCCTACTATTTAGTGTTAGGATTCAGGATGCTTTCCATCAACTGTGGGTCCATGAACTCAGCTTTCAGAGGCCTTATAGAGGAATAAGTGTTGCATGGCTGCTCCACATGTCCTTTGTATTTCTTTCATCAATTATAAACTATGTTTTTCAGGACATGGTAAAAAGTATTTCTGACAGCTCAGTGCTGATGCCAGTGCCTCCCAATTAAGAGATGTGTTTCTGCAGCTCTAACCTAGGTAAAGCCTGTCTGATTTTGACATAAAGCGTGTCAGCCACTCTGAGAGGACTGTGTACATGAATGCAAACCACATGTTCTACAAAGAACAATATATAGTTTAATAATTGATGCTCACTTGTAACACCAAAAGACAAAACTTTACAAGCAAACGGAAAATAACACTGGATAGGGTGTCACACCCACAGAACAGTTTTAACTCCCAGTGAGGTCATGTGTATGTGTGAGAGCTTCTGTACTAAATGCATATCTTTCTGCTTTTACAAAATTACAAGGTAATGCTTCAATAGCAATCTGGATGTGCTCCATTGAAAGGAAAATTCCTACTCTAAAGCCCCCCCAAATTCTGAATCGTAATGAAAATCGGGACTCCTTAGCATCACAGATAATCTTAAATTACCATTCAAACAGTGTTTGAGATTCTGCATCCTCTTGGGGAATAAAAAGGAGAGTGGGAATAGAAAATTGAGGCAAGAAATATATCTTATGTTCCTCAAAACTTTGTAGAAAGCAAAATAAATGACCAAACTCTTCTCCAGTGGCATTCTTGGCATGTGTCTGCTTTGCAGGCGGCCCGAATTTCCAACGGTTATCATTTGATTTTGCTTGTGTTTGCCTGAACACAGCATCCTGTTTCTTATTTCTTAACCGGCCTGCAATTTCCTCAGTCAGGCTCCCAGTCCACAGCAAATGCCTCTGAGCAGAGGCAGGGTACCAAATCAGTGAGAACATGGAGGAGAAGACTGGCATGAGGGTGATACTGACACCAACATGTTCAGAAGGATTAAGAGTGAAGCCTTTCCTTTCCATCAACATTTCTGTCCATCAAGAATTCAAATTCAAACTCTCTTGCATGAATGGCAAACATAAAATCCATAAAATCCATAAAATCCATAACCGTCTAAGTCTAGCTCTAAGGCTTATCTCTGCTGTGTCTGCAAAACAAGGAGAACGGAGCATGACTAAGCACATTACAGTGACTGCTTCCCATCTTCTGCTTCTGTGTTTCATTTCCTTATCACTAGTCCGAATTGAAAAGAAAAAAAAAAAAAAGGAAAAAAAGGAAAAAATACACCAGGTATGGTCCCTTTCAATAAGAGAAATCCCTTTCCTCATGCATTTTTGCTTGACGATTGTACCTTCAACCCAATGCTTCACCTGCTTGGATCCTTTGCTGAGAAACCCTTGAGCTCAATATTACATTTTTCCAGTTCATAACCTTCACTAAATGGTTCAAAGGAATATATGATATTAGCAGTAGCTATTTCTAATGCCAGCAAGGTGTGACACATGGTTTTTCTGCTGCCATCAGTAATGTGGGGTTTGCTGGGAGCTGTGATGTTGGGCTGCCCTCTAGTGAGCTGAGGGCCACTTGGGGAGCTGGGGAATGGGAGGAGGAGGTGTTCATGCTAATGATCCAGAGCCCAGGTTTAAAAGGATTTGATTACTTTAATATAGAAATATTTACTTTGAATCCAAGGTCATGCTAAAAGTCAGAAGCAAGAACAGTGAACACAGGCGTTCATGATGGACTGTCGGTCCATCATGTATATGCAGAGGTTTTCAAGTCAAATAATATCATCTCCAGTAATTATAAATGCAAATATCCTTCCTCCCTGTGCAACACATTCACTTTTCTTACCTACCATTCCAAGCTTTATCAATGCTTCAAAGCTGCATGATAGAATTAATCTTGATTTTGGTAGCTTCCCAAGATAAATAATTTGAGAACAATTCTGTTAATGAAGCAATTCAGTAGAGTTTTTCACTGACAGGATTAAGAAATAGACTACTTTACCCAACGACTGGCAGATTTTCTGTCTCTTATCTAGATATACCTTCATATATCATATAGCTAATGCCTCAACTTTTTTGTGTGTTTAGACTCTTAAGATGTTACAGACATTTAGTCTCCATTCAGTGTTAACTAACTCAAACTGGATCCAACCAGTGCTTATAGAAATTCTTATTAGTATCTCCAGCAGCAGAATATTTCTTTTTTTTTTTTTTACATTTATTCCAAGCTGACACTCTGTGTAATGTACCGAAGTGAGGATAATGTGATATAAACACTCTGTTGAGAGGCATGATTGTTCCAGAGGATTTTTCTCAAGTTCCTCTGATGGCGTTTCAAAATATCCTGTTGTGGTTATTTAAGGAACAATGAAAGGTGTACAGAAGTTTACAGACTCAGAACTCAGTGACCTCAACACAAAGGAGAGGTCCTGCTGCTGCCTACAGCAACTTCATGGCAAGGGGTGGAGAATAATGGGGCCAGGCTGTTCTTCAAGGTGTGCAGTTTTAGGATGAGTGCCCACAGAGTCAAGTGGCAACATGGGAAATTCCAGTTAGATAAGAGAATATTTTTCCCTTTAACACTGTTCAAACACAAGCAGTTTTGTGAGGATGGTTGTGGATATTCAAAGTGAGCCTCTGCACAGCCCGGTTTCAGCCCCTGTTGGGCTACGGGACCTCCAGGGCTCCCTTCCAACCCGAGATACTCCATGAACTCATGAAAACAATCCCTAGGCAGAATTTGCAAACACCACATATTTGACATTAACATAAACATTTTAGGCGGCCAATTACTTGTATATTTTCATTTTGTGTGAGAATGCTATGAAGTGGTGACTCTTTCTCCTTTTCTCATTTTGTTTCTGGTGAATGACATTTTCCTCAAAGGCTGAAACTGTGGGCTCCAGCAAGGTTTCGGTTATTGCAAGTAACCCTCAAATCCTCACCTCTGTACCAGACCAACTGACCAGACAGAACATCACTGCTGCTGCAAACATCCCAGTGCAGATTTTAAAAAAGCCATATGTTTTAGAAGACTTTCAAGTGAGTCTTATTAAGACTAAAGTAAGACTTGTGGGGCTTAACATTTAAGATATCAATTCTGCCCCCCCCTCCAACTGCAGAAAAGACACTGTCCTTCCTCTCAACTGTACATAACACTACAAACAAAAGCATTAATTTTGCCATTTAGCTGAGTTATTTAAGTGTCCTAGAGCATGTGTTTGTGGAATCACTGTTGGATCTGTTCTCAGAGCTGAGTGTAAATTTATCAGCTGTTTAGATGTATATCTGAAATTTTAATATGAGCATCATTCAATGTTTAAGTTGATAATTTAATCCTTACTAATTAATTTAATAACAGTGTGGCATTTATGAACCCATTGGCACAAAGCTTGTGGTCTCTTGAAAGGCTTCCTTTACTTTTCTACTCTGTTGTGTACTTTCAAGCAATGCTTATTAAGTGTTCTTACTTTTCCCATTCAGTGTGTAGCACATGGGGTGATTTATTCAATTGCCTTTTTCTTCTGCTTGTCTTAGTCATCTGTGACAGTAATGGCTACAGTGAGTCAGCTCTTGGATGCCAACAAAACAGAATTCATCCACAATAATCTTGTCAATGCTACAACAAGGTAACTTTAGCTTTTGCCATTTTCTTAAGATGTAGTCAACAGCATTTCCCCTTCCATTTCAGGATGAAAGCAGTTCATGAACAAGTCAAAATATTTTTAGCATTCAACTCCAATGTGTAATTTCCCATTTACACCAATATAAACATTTCTGGATTCTCTGCTTTAGAGAAAAGTTGGGGAAATGAGGAGCACTTCCCACTGGGAACCATATCGAGAGGAAGCTCAGCAACTGAACCTGTAGCTGTATAATAATAAATAATGATATTTTATCCCACTCATTATTTTGATGCAGCTTCATGAAAACAATGGAGAAATTTTCTTTGACTGGCAACATCTCACAGCCCAATGCCACAATCCAGTCTGCTGCACTGAAATTAAGCTCTTCTACGATTCTGTTTTTGACACAGAGAAGTAAGTCCCGTGTGTTGTTGGATTTACCTGGACACAGCAGTATGAACCATAAATCCTAACTCATACACTGCTAATTGTTGCAGATACAGCTCTGGGAAAGTATCAGTCAAAAATCTAGAAATACAGGAAAATGTTCCTGGGCTTATTGGTGACCTCAGCACTGAAGTTCAGATACTGTTCAACATTTTAAGTAACAGTAAGTTCTTTGTTCTTTCGAAAAGTGCAGCTGGGAAAATTTTTAATGAATATTCACTAAAAATCTCCTTTGGGGAAAAAAATCCTTAGCTGGTTGGTTTTAATGCATGCTGATGCCTGGTACAAGAAATGCACGTGTCAAATGAGCCGGATAATTTTATTTATGGAAGAATGCAAATGTACATGTAATGGCCAGAACGCCTTTGGTGTTTGAGACTTTTTCAGTTGTTTTGTTTTCTAAAATTGAGAGTGTGTTGAATCTTTGACCATTCCTCTACAAACACTGAAATCAAGAACAAGTACATACTTTGCCTGAAATCTGAATATATCAACCATTTCAACTAAAATTACTGCTACTGTCAGGCGTCAGCCAGGACGTCCACATCCCAACACCTCCAATTTGGATTACTCACTTGGGATTTTTCCAGACGTCCATTATTTACACTCCGCTGTGCTCGGAGGATAAATTGGTGTTAAACAGGAGAGGAAAAAAAGAAGAAAGGTTGTAATTCCTCTGCTTCATATGCTTCAGAAGCTCGTGGGTGTGGGAGAGCTGAGCTTCAAACATATGCATTTCTCTGACATCACAAGAGTTTCACACCGGGCACCTGAAAGCAGCAGACTTGTCCTTAGTCTCTTAGGGTAGTGTCAGTAACACTGAGACATCACAACAGTTTAGCCAAGCAGTTAGACATCATAATGGTGAACATCACTCGAATACAAGCCCACGGGGAAATGAATAATTCAGTCTTCTCAGTAGGGTTAGAAAAAGATGTGAAAAGATAAAGCAAGTAATCTCACACACGCAGAACTGACAGTAGAAAAACACTGAATAACTCATTAACTGGTCACTGCCATTCCTGTCCACTGTTTCAGACAACAATACCATGGAAAACCAGTGTGATCATGTAATGAAAGCCTTTATCATAATGCCAGTATAATATAACACTCCCCTCAAGACATACAGATATCAAATGCACAGCTTGTCTTAAAAAAATTCCCAAAAGACTTCTTCAATATTACAAGCATATTTGTGATATTTTGTAGATAGACAATTACATTAGTCTCACTTGATGATCAAATCAATCTCTCTTGATCTTAAATCGAAAGCATAAAATCAATAACAAAGTCTATTATATAATCCAGGATTTTGTTTCCTCACTTAAGCTACAATTAAGATGAGTGATTTAAAACACATAGATGAACTCTAATGTGCTAGAAGTGTGCAAAAGAAACACAGCCAAAAAGTGGGATCTGAAGGCAAAAACCCAGGTAGTCTCTTATCTTCTGACTTCCCACTAACAGTAAATCTCTCTGGTGTGACTATTTCTTATTTAATGTTATTAAAATCTGGCCATTTGGACCACGTGCATATATTATTGCATAATATTTAGGATATTATTTCCCTCATTCACCAGTATTTTCCCCCAGAAAATGATATCAAGAGAAGGGTAATAACAATTTTCATTCTCCACCTCAGCAAAAATTGAAGATGCCTCTTGACATTCATGGGAACAGCAGCTGTTCTCTACTACTTATATGGATTCTAAAAAAAAATCTAAACAAAAATGTCTAAATGCTGAATGTGTGCAACAGCACAATGTAGGCTTTCCAAAAGCACCAGCTTCTCTGATATCTCCTGTCTAGACCTACTTTTCTCTTTGCCTTGCAAATGTTCATCAGACAGTGGCAGAGCTGGATTTGTCCTATACTAAAGTGACAAATTCTTCCAGTCCAGGGTTTATCAGAGTCTCCACAGTTTGTCTGAACGAGTCATTTCTGGCAACATGGATGGTGGAGCAGTGAGCAGTGTTGAAAGAGCCTTCAGTCCCAAGGTGAGAAACACCATGGCCAGCTTGAAACAGAGGCTGCCCTGGCCCTGCTGCGTTCTTCAGGATTTAGGGAAAGCAACTCCAGCAGAGAGGGGTTTGGGGTTTTTTTGCTTTGATTTTTGGCAATAAGCAAGTGACAGAGTTTGTGGGATGTAGAGGTGACATAAGTGAAGGGTGTTTAGATAAAGTGGCATAGCAAATGTTCTTCGACTTCTTTAACAGCTGATATTACCAACTCTGTCCTGCTAAACTAGGACATGTGAGAACAAAACTGTATTTCATAAAAAGTTATAAGTATGCCACAGTGGATTTGTCTCATGGTACATTAGACCCATATCAGGAATGAACAAACCAGGTGTCTGGAGGACAGTCTTTCTCCTGAGAAGACTACCAAAATTTTGGAAAACAAGAAAAAGTCAACATGACTGGCATAGCCCAATACCCATACTAATGAGGGGAATGTTGATTTTTCATGCTATCTTTTAACTCCTACTTCCAGTTGAAACCATTGTGTACTTTGACTTTCTCCACCAGGAACTGATTCCAGATGTTACTGCTTTCTTGCAGGAAATGCTCTGTGTGAGTGTCCATTTGTCAAAACCTCTGAATTTTTAGATAATATGTAATCATGTTTGGCTTGGTTTCTCCAGAAAGCAGTAGTTGGCTTCTTCTTACAGTATTTAACAAAGCTTTTAAGGTCAAACACATACATATGACAGATCAGTAATCATCACCATGGAACCATACAGCTAAGTGATCCAGGAAATGTGTCATTTCTAAGGAAATTACTGAAACAAGCATTTTACTCCTACTTTTATTCATAATTTTTAATTGAATTACCTAATACCATAAATAGTTGTATTCACTTCTTATTTGCACTCCAAACTGCTTGTTGCTCATTAAAAAGTAGTTCTAATTGCAGTAGCCTACAGAAGAATGTTGTGTGAAAATGACTGCGTGTCATTTGATGTGTGAGTGCACGAGCACCGCTGTGCTGCAGGAGGGGAGGGATGGGTCACTGCATTTATCATTGTTTGCTTCCTGTTCCAGTGTGGATTCAGCTCCGGTTGGCAGTAATGTAGTGCTACCAAACACTGAAAGCAGTTGTTTGGCTTACACGTAATTCAACTGGCAGTTTAATGCTTAGTCACTGGAAGCCTGAATCCTAATTACCTGAATAATTCACACTAATTGATAATTTTGTTGGCAATCTTTGACTGAGAAAGGCACATAAAGTAAGTTTAAAATGCCAAATTATGCTGTTATTGATATAATTCATAAGGTTTACTGGAAACCCATGTATCCCTAGGTACCTGTTAGCTCCCCTTTCAAAATCAGATCACTGTCAATACACTTTGCTGGTGCCTATCTCTGCTTCTGTAGCCACTTTTTCTCCTTGCAATCCCAGTCCCTAACAGGACACATCTGAACTGCAGCTGCGGGATCATGCCCGCATCATTTGGGATTACATCGTAAAGAGCTGGACCACCGCTGGCTACACAAAAAGGAGAGACCAGTTCTTGAGATGCAGGTGTAATCACACCACTAATTTTGCTGTTCTGATGGGAGGGCATTGTCCTTTCTGGGGCTGTTTAATTTTTTGTTTGGTTGGTTGTTTTTAACTCTAAGAGCAGCATGGCAACATAAGGGCATAGGTGCACCTGGCTAGAACACACAGGAGTTTAAGATGTCCCCATGTACTTGTTTCTCTCCTGTGGCAGATTTGGCAAATTGGGCAAGTTCTGCCCAAGCTGCTGAATAGTCAAATATATTGGCAAGTCCTGGCTTCCTCTGACACGGCCTGTGGCTGTGCCCACCTGCTTGCGCAGCTCCTTAGCAGGGAAGGGCTGGTCTAATTTATTCCCCTTCCTCAGCTGTTGCAGCCTCCAGCTCTGCACCTCCATTGCTGAAGCTGGTGGTTAAATGAGGGTTTGTCTAAAGGCCAGAGTGCCCCCAGACAGACAGTGGAGTAGCCTGGAATCTGGGCTAACTGTGGCACTGCCTTGTTCTGGGTAACTAACTCAGAGGATTCAGCATTAACTACTCCCTTTGCTTATATGTTTATAAAAGCACTTGCTCTGTAAATAGTAAGCTTTCAACCATGAAGTTTTATATATTGCCCTCTTGTACTAACAAGACTATTTAGGAATGACTATCTGTTTCTGATGTTTGTTGTTCTTTCAGTATTTACTTCAGCTTCTCTAAACAAAACACACCCTGAATAAAATCACATATCTGTGGTCACTAACTTCAGCATGCCACCATTTCAGAGTTCATTTTTACTGTCTTCACAGAACAGCATTTCCATACTTGTACTATTTACTTGTTTCTGTATTTCCCTTTATGTTATGCATGTCCTTTTTGCACAAAGTGACTGTATTCTAAAGAAGATTGCCATCTGTTTATGCAAATGCACCAGTGTTTTCTGTTTCACTGAATACATTTACATTTACTTGCTTCTTTATTGTCATTTTACAAACATAGACTGTTTTCAATTTGTAATTCTTTGTAACATCTTACCTTAGACCAAGAAGCCAAAATTCAGAATGCTTACCAGTAGGAAAAGTGAAAACTGCTTTGTCCAGACTCTGTCACCTTGCATTTTAGTATGAATAATTTAATCTGTTATTTTGACAAATATTGGATTTGCATTGTTAAATTTCTTTTTGGTGTTCTTCAAAAGCTTCTCTACTTTGGGGTCCAGAGAAATTTTCTGTAATCTAAGTTTTGGCAGTGGCTAGCAATAATTATAACTTTACTAAAACATTCTTGTTTCTGTGTGCAACCAGAAACACAAACTTTAGAAAGAAATTGATCTCATCTGATATAATTTGTTTTCTAGGCCTTTCAGATCAAACATAAATATGCAAAGCCTTTGAATTATATTTATTGTATTGGTGTTGGATTGTCCATGGCTGATCCAGTTATTACGATTTTGTTTCAAATACTCACCAGGTAAGAGGGAAGATGTTAAACTGCAAGTACTTTACACTAGGTTACAATATTTTTTTCTGTATGTAGTTTGAGCAAAACAATTAAAAGTAGCTGGAAAGTATTGCAATATTATTGATTAGCAAATAATATTTTTAAAAGTAGCTAAATCACATAGCATGGCTTGGGACTCACTGACACCTCTGTTACTACCCTGGCCAGGCACTGATAACACAGACCCAGAGTGGAATTATCGCTACACAGGTCTGTGATACACATTGAGATTTTCAGTTCACTATCTCACTCAATACTAGGTTTTAAAAATGTGTCACTGTGTTCCACCACCAGTGTGACCTCTCCCCAAACCATGGTATTACGATGTGTAAACAGTTATCTTTTTTCCTAGCCAGTAGCTGCTTGTGCTACTGTTTTATTGTGAGTGACTTAATACAAACACAATTGCAGCAAATTTCCTTGATGGACATGCCTGTGATTAATGGTGTCCTGTGATTCCCCTGTGAACAATAAACAAAGTCATGCCAGCAGAGCTGTAGTTATAACAGATGAATGCATGTTTCTCATCCTGCTTGCACTAATGTAGATGTGGAGCAATTCCAGCAAGGTTAATGTTTTTAAGATTGTAAGAGTTTCCAGACTCTGCCTCTTAAATGCATTTATTTATGATAATATTATACACATATATGTAATGCCAAGGGAGGTATCCCTGGAGGAGTCACTGTCCCTGGTGGTGTTTAAGGAAAGACTGGACATGGCACTCAGTGCGATGGTCTAGTTGATACTGGTGGTGTTTGGTCATAGGTTGGACTCAATGGTCTTTGAGGTCTTTTCCAACCTCATGGGTTCTGTGATTCTGTGATTCTGAGATAAGACAATGTTTGGAAGTGGAGGTTTATTATTTTCTTGCACTGTGGAGAATGGTTAGAAATACTTGTTTCATGCTACTTCACTTCTTAATACTGAAGAAAAGGATTCCAAAAGAAGCAGAGGGGAAATAATAAAATGCATCCCAAACTGCTGTCAGTCAAGGCCTAGTCCTAAAAAGTGCTGGGTATTCTCTGTTCTAGTCAAACAAAACTGATTGATTTGTTAAGCTGTCTGAGAGTAATGCTGGTATAATTCTGCAAAGAAGTTACTGTTTTGATTTCTGTCTGTCTTAAAGATTCTACTCTGTAGCTTGCTTTTAGTATAAATGATAAAATATTTTACTGTTTTTCTTACTTTTCACTACTTTTTTTTCTCTTAAACATATTCCTACCAATAGGAAAACTCAAAAGTTGTCTGTAATGTGGATGCTAGTGAGTCTCTGCTTTTCTATGCTCATGTTTAACATCATCTTCATCTCTGGAATTGAAAATCAAACAGTCAGGAAGTGCAGCAATGATACCACCACATGCTACCAGCAATACCTTCCTTATGATGCCACCAGCAACACCTTACTCACCTCTGACACGGTAGATCCTCCTGCAGACTCCAGCTGTGGCTGTCCTACTGCACTATATCTTGTTGGCAGTGTTTAGGTAGTCAGCACTGAATTCTGCACAGTTGCACTTATTGCTGCTCAGAGCCATGAAGCCACGAAGCCACTGCCTGGACAGTTCCTCGTAACCATGTCAGTAATTGGACGGGGTAAGATTTAAAGTTGTCCATATGGAAACTTTTACAGCACAAAGTACATTCAGGAGAGTTGTAAAGATAGGAGATCAGCAGAGAGCAATCAGAATCAGTGCCTCTGGGTTAGTGCCATGTGATTTAATAACCTCCTGCTGCTACTCACACTACCGGTATAACCTGAGCTTGTTTTCATTGTCCTGATAAAACACTGACACTGATAGCCTGGTCACTGGCACAGCAACACAGGCCTGTTGTGTGCAGGAGAAATTTTCACAGTAACAACCATTCAAAAATCTGCTTCTGATAACTAAGTAAAAAATCTTTCAGCTATGGTGATTGCATATGTGGACTTAAATTCCTGATTTAGAGGTTCCCAATGACCTCAGCCAGAGCCTTGAATACATCCAAAAGCAATGAGTGACTGACATTATTTGTTATCTATTATTTATTAATAAGCAAAGAACCCATTCTAAACTCAGTATGGCGGTTAGCAGCAACACTGCAAATTGAAAGGGAACTACCCAGAGAATGGAAAAATTCAGACAGATGCTGACAAGGTAAAGTGAAAATCTCAGCCTGTTTCAAGAAACTCTTCTAATACAGTGTACAGGAACACCAGTCTTTTCCATGTTGTGTATTCAGCTTTTGTGTCGTATTGTTTCTGATGGCACCCACCAAACAGATTTCAATCCTCGTTGTTCCATGACTATGTCTTGCATTTGTTTAGGCAATTCCTCTGAAACATTTAGAATTTGGACTGCATGTGCAAGCCAGAAAAAGTTCAGCAAAAGCTGCCTGGCTACATGACATTGTGCTCTCTCGATATGTATTTGCATGACAGCACAACATTATGTTCTTCAGTGTGTCCTGTGACAAGTTACACACGTCCAAACCAGCATGATTCTGACTCACTGAATTTGGATCTCTTTTGAGAACGGAGTAAATGCATGGCAGTCTGGAAGATCTCTGTTAAGGATGAAGAAGGAACAGCTTTTAAGGAGCATGTTTATTTTAGATAAAAATTGTGCACGAAGTGTGTATGAGATGTACTGCCTAGTGTGAACTGGTAGGCAGGAGACATGGAAGACAAGAAGTGAAACAAAGGCATTGAGGAGGCAAACTTGCACAGCCAAGCTTCTTGCAGGGCAAAAGTTACACTCTGCATCATTCTGGTATGAAATGTAATGGCATTTGGTGCAAAATGTTCTTAAATTAGTTTCTCACTGCTGACCAGAAGGTAGGGTTGCGCAGCTGTGATAAGGGAGCCCACTACAGCCCAGGAGGGAGCTTGCTCTTTCACCACTGGTGTTGGCTCAGGAAGCTCTGTTGAAGCTCTTTGATGGCAAAAATCAGCAAGTCATGGACATGAGTTGTCCTCAGGAAAATAGTGCTCACAACCCTCAGTCCTGCCTTTTGTCTAGGCTACTGAAAACCAATTTAACTCAGTACAAGGCAAGTGAAATGAAGCTCTTAAAATCTATGGAATTTAGGAGGCCAGGAACTATTTGTGTGGAAGGGAGCTATGCCTGTGCACCCAAACAATAAATTTCTAATGTCTCCCTTATTAATTAGGAATCTCTACCATAGTAGTTGCAATAACACTTGGAGCTACTTACAGAGCAGGAAAAGCTTTAAACTACTGACAGGAAGAATTGTAAGTTCACATATGATTACACCACTTATTATCCCACGCCTTTTGCGAAGGCTTATTGTTAATACAATTCTAGATGTATTGTTGGTACACTATTTTGTACATCTAAGTACTCAAAAGAAATAAAACTCTTCACTCAACCTAGATATTCCCTAGAAGGAAACACATTTTCTCCTTACTAAGGATTTAGGGTACTGGATCTATATCTGCCTGGAATCCTTCTGCAAGGCTGTGCAGTCCCCTCAGAGTTGAAATGCAAACTGCAGACACCCTTAGCCTGATATTCCACCCCTTCATTTAAGTGCATAACTACATTTCAGTACCGACATTTAATCCTCACATTTATTTAAAATCTGGCCATAATAGCTATATTCCTATTTTCCCCGTGTTTTTAGTATAGGTATTCATCTGAGTGCCCACATACCAAAGCAGGCTATCAGGCTCACGATGTACCTTGGCAATAGTGGATGACACGAAAGAAAGGCAGACTTGTTTAGGAAATGTAAACACAAATCCCCTTCCAGACGGTGGTCATATTGTGATACTCATTTAGGGAGTGTGAACTTCTAATTTGAGATTATTTGCAAATGAAAAAGAAAAGAGGTAAAGGTTATTACAGGATAACCCTGTTCTTTTGAAGCTGTCCCTGTTTTTTCTTCAACCTTTGTCCATTAGGTCTCCCCTATTAATCTTTACTATAAAATATATCCTAAAGATAAATATGCATGTGGTGGCCAGATATCTATTTGGTTAGTTATACTGCACCTCATTATTTCTCTGAGTAGTTTGTTTGATACATCATTTGGCATTCTCCAGAGAAAGAGAAGTATGATTGAAAGCCCTCATTTCTCAAGGAATGGCTGCCTTTCAGAGCTAAGTCAACGAGACCTAGAAAGCACTCTAAGGTCTTTCAGGATGAAAAGAGGAATATTATTTTGTTTTGTTTTGGTATTCTGAATAATGTGTTTAATGTATCTTTTGAAACTACCTCTCTTTATATTCAAAGTTGCTGGCTTGCAGCACTGGACCAAAATCAGAATTTCAGTGTGCAAAAGCCCATGTTGTGGGCATTCCTCTTGCCAGTAGCACCCATATTCCTGTTTAACATCGCGATCTTCATCAAGATCAGTATCTCTGTGATATGGAAGAAGAACACAAATTTGATAAGGTGAGATGGCACAGGACTCCTCGTATCTTTCAGCAAATTTATTCCTCAGTCTCTTGTCACCAGCTCAAACTTTCTTGTCACAAACTCAGGTTTTTGATAAAATCTTTTGTTTTAAAGAAATGTATACTTTCAGTAGGCAGAAAATGAATTCCATTTGTTACAATAGGTCAGAGTTTGTTCAAGTGCATATCAGTGAACACATTTCAGGCTTTTGTCCCCATTTTTGATTGCAGTGTTACTTGACTTCATGACAATTATTCCCAATTAAAATGCCTAAAAGTGAGAGAAGAGCGGGTCTAGCCAAGTGAGAATTATGAATTTCTCAACACAGCCGAACACCACACCAGTTCTTGAGCAGCTTGAAGCAGATTTACTTGCTCCGTTTTACATCAACACTCCATGTACTGTCACAGGCTGTATGCCACAAACCCTCAGTGTACACTGTATTATTTTAAAAGGGATTGCTTTAATTTTTATTAATCCCATGGGACCGATCTCTTGAACAAAACTTTGTACCATTTCTCCATTTCTTTACAATGTTCTTTCATGTACAATTTTCACAGTTGGAGCAAACAAAATCCCTTATCTCTGAGTCTGTTCAGGCTTGAGAGAAACTGGATATCCAAACTTCATGAGCAGCTAATTCTTATATTGGAAATTAAGTGCATTTGGATGAATTTATAAGCATTCTAAAAGAAACTTACAATAGGTAGCACGCTAATTTTCAATTGCCTTGGTAAACCTCACTTTTCAAACCAGATACATCCAAGCTGCATACTCCAAACACAGATTAGTCTGATAAATTTGGTTACATTTATTTTTCTGGATTTCTTCTCTAAATGATACATCAAACAAATGTAGGGAAGTGTATCTTCTCAACTCACCTTAATAATATCTTTTTGCAGTACAGCCCTGAATAAATAGAAAGTTTAAAGCTCAAATAGATATTAAATGGTATAGAGAAAGATTTAATAACTTTTTGTGTGCTTCTAGGAATAAAAAGGTTTCATTAATGAAAAATATGATTAGCACTATCTCTATAGTGACAGTGCTCAGGATCACCTGGATGATCACCTACCTCATGTCAATGAGACATGAAAAAGCAAGTCTTGCTTTCAGCTTTCTGTTCTGCATTTTGAATGCTACCCAGGTAAAGTATTTAGCAATTCTGAGATTAACAATTGAGATTTAAAAACAAAAATCAGATTTATTTGCTCTACAGCTTGATACAGCATGGGAACTTGTCAGAAAGCAGTTCTAGAGATTCAGAATTTTTGTTCAGAAAGGGATGCTGGTCTGTCACACATAAAACTCTTCCCATTGTACAAATCAAGGTGGAATTTTATTTCAAAGTCAGCACTGAAAAGACTGTCCTATCTGGGTGGCTTCTCTTATACTGAATCACATTTAAAATTATTTTCAGAAAGAATAGTAGGAAAAAACTTGTCTGCATTAGTTGTTGGAAAGAGTCCCAGGGTAGTAACTAGAGCTTCATGGCTTGAGGCCTTTCACAGTGATCCTGAAAAAAAACCTTCAGGAAAGTGTCTGCCCCTTCTTTCCCCCCACAGACCTGCTGGATTCTTGGCCTTGTATTCCTATAAATACATCCCTTTATATAAGGCATATGAAGTACTTGGAGTAATGGATTCTTCATTATTACACCCCTGGCTATTTTCTATAAAACAGCTAATTGGAAATATCTGAAAATCCACCCATCCCCAAACATTAAGTTGTTTATTATGAGTTTGATCTACTGAAAACTGAGTGCCGGTACACCAGTGACGATCACATCTGCAAACTGTGCACAAAGTCCTGAGGTGATCATACCACTGAAGGACAGATTATGCCCAGGATTTAAAACTGAAATCATGAACAGGAAACAGACATCCATTTATTTAAAACCACGAGCCTTTCTTCTTTTTATTTTTTTTTTCAACCTAGGGTAGTCCTGGTTAATCCTTGAAATGAGAATTTAGAAAACTGGGTATAGAAATGTTTAAGTCTTTATTCTCTCTGCCTCAGTCTGAGTCTGACTGAAGTGCTGATAGGGCACACCACATTTAATGCTTATGGCATCCTCAGCCAGGTCTTACCTTTATCCTATCCAGCTGGGGGTAATAGTATGATCCTGAGGCAGGCTTCTGAGACATGCTAACTAATCCATTACAATGTGCAAGGAGGTATCTATAGTTGAGGATCACCTACATGGAACAGCTTTCCTATTGAAAGTACTTCCCGTATTTCAAGTTATTGATGTAATTGTCAGCAGTTACCAAAAATCATTTTATGCTTGTTTTTTGAATCAAGTCACATTGACTCATCTTTTCTGGTTTTAACAGCAAAATATTTTTTCCACACTTTCATTTCCTGTACAGGGACTCCAGATTTGTATTCTGTACACCTGCAGAACACCACTCTTCAAGAAAAAAGTTTTCAAAGTGTTTCCTGGTTTTCCAGGTACCACTGTATCTGCACTCAAAAACAGACAACGTTTCAAAATCACAGCCTGAAAAACATTCACAAGAAACTTTCAGATCAACCCAGACTTTTTCAGACATTTCCTTGTCTACCTCCCCTAACTGGAACTAGAAACCTGCATATATGTGAAATACCATCCCGCGTTTTTCACGGTTAGTTTCATGCAGCTCTCACGGGTACCTCGAATAAGGGACACACTTCTTCAGCTGCAGGTAGCTGGAAATAGAGCCTAAGCTGAGACCATGAGGAGCCAAAAGCAGGACCACGTGCCGGCAGGACAATGTGGCTGTAAACCAGCCATGCCGCACCGGAGCCTCTTGCTGCTACCTGTACTCCAAGGTCTTTGAAAGAACCTGAGCTAATTACAGCTTTATACTCCAGTACAGACGTATAGAAGTTGCTCTATTTATGCCCTTTGTATATTCCAGACCAATGAACTGTAGCTCTCCTCTCCCTTTCGTAAGTAAAAATTCAATTTAAGTACAAACCAAAGGGTAAATCAACAAGCAGCATAGTTATAAATACACTGTGCATTATACATAAGACTTTCTGAGTTTCATCCGTCTTGAAAAGTCCTCCATGTCTTAGAAATCCACACTTCTCTCTATGAAGCAGACAATAAGTGTTCTGTAGCATTGATAAGCCTCCAAAAAGAGCAGTCACATCAGAAACAAGGCTGCTCCAGAAAAAGCAGACAAGGTCATTAAAAGTTACCTAGGATAGGTAGTTCACATTTTTCTTTCTTCTGGACAGGAAGTTCATGTATCTATCTGTGGGCATCCATTTTTTATGTGTAAATCCAATGTACAATGCTTGTTTTGTCAGTTCCTTCAATTTCCTTGAGAAGTTTTCCTTTAGAAATTTGTGTGGTTTAGAAAGGATGATACTTGATTGTGCTGTAAAACATAGCTAGGCACTGTGAGGATGGCTCCTTAAATGAATGACAACATCTTCTAATAATTGATATTTTTTCCCCACAAACAAAAGTATTCTCTAAAGAACATCCCATTTAATTTTGAATATGGCTCTTCCAAAAAACTAATAAAAAATATTGTTTCCATATTATCCCCAAAACCAAGCAAAAAACCCAAAAAGAATTTGAAGTATTGAACTGGAAGTGTTCACTTCTTTTACTAATTAAGCATCCTGTCTCTAAGTATTTCAGATGTGAATAAAATGCTGTTATAGCCAACACGGAACATGTCTTGCTTAATAGAAAACCTTTTCAGCATACTGCCCCCCCCCCCCCCCCCACCGAC